>JANHFJ010008947.1:89862-100937 GCA_032468195.1 Cerberus rynchops
AGTGTACAACAAAGGAAACTGTACATTCATCAGGAATCACAAGATACAACACTCAATGATAGTCATGGGGTACAAATTAGCAGTCAAATCATACCAGGAGACATTAATCAATATAAATCTAAGGATACAAGCAACAAATTATTCTGGTTGGGTACTTATATGGATCTCTTTTGACAATATTTATATTATTGGCATTTAAATGTTACTTTATTTTGATTTGTTTCTTTCTTAATTATGATTACAATAAATTGGGCTGATTATTAGAAAATTCCAAAAAGTATCCCTTCCTCAGTCTCCTTGGGCTGTTCTGAGCATTTAAAACTCCTTTTTTAAAATTTCTGCATGGAGACATACAGGTGGAAGGAAGTGTTTTTTGAAATTCTGAAGTACTACTGCATTTTGGCATACTTTGATTGGAACAAAAAGGCTGGACAAGTTTCAATTTACATTTGCCTTTTTTGTGATATCCTCTTTTATTCAAAGTCCTCCATGACTAGAGTTTCTTCAAATCATTTGGCAAGCTTCCTTTTTTGGTACCAATAGTAATCCCCCATCCATTTGTTTAGCTGTATATTTCTCCCTGCCAGTGAATTAGCCTCAGTGATTTTGGTTCCAAATTGGATGATGTTCCAGAAGGCCAAGACAATCCTTTCTCAGTATACCATTTTCTTTAGGCTATTCTTCATTAGTTTAGAAACAGAATCCATAGTCTTTGTGGAGTGTCACCCCATTTTTTTTTCATACAAATACCTGGAGGTTTCCTAACAGGTGATATCATTGTAGAAATAATTAGCACTGCTGTAGAAATACAATATTAGCTAGATAATCTTGCTTGGAAAGGAAGAACTCTTCAGAATTAACTCTTTAGCTCAAGAAAGATTTTACAGGATGTGGTGGCATTCCTCACTTGCCAAAGAATTTCTAAAACAAACTGGTCTTGCAAAATTGGCTTACCCTAAATTAAGTCAGGAATTAAAGGAATCAAATTCAGGATCTTTTCTGGATTTGCTAATATGATGGAGAACTGAAGCCCTCTGCACACCATGATCAATAAAATTTAGAAAAGGTCACTTGAGAATTAGTAGACCCAAATAAAAGAAGATGTAAATTATTCTACTAATTCCTTTTCGTTTATAAGATTCAGAGGAATCTTCTTGATTCTTTTTCTGGTGTCTGATTCACAAATAAGAAAAGTGATTCGAAACTTGTGTACATTGCTCTTTCCTTAGGTATTTCAAAGCAAATTTAGAATTTCTGGGTGTAATGATTATGACTACACAAGTGCAAACTCCTATGTGGAATGCACAGAGACCAGAAGAATATTGTTTGATGTGGCAGATTTTGTCTAAATAGCAGGAGAAACATCCCTGAAACTGAAAGTAAAACTTCACAACTTTGATAACTGAAAAATAATAAAACACACAGAATTGGTAGCCAGAAACGAACAAATAAGAAATTACTATATATATGAATTTATTATGCATTATAGAGTAATTATTCTTGTTAATTATAACAGCCATTGTAGGTTTATATAGATAATTACTTAATTACATAAAACAGATGGATAGCAAAATGCTCCCAGATGGTGAGACAATAAAACAAGTTGACAACCTACTGCTTATAATTATAAATATAATTATGGTTCTCAAACTAATTATACATACTGGTTGAACTTCATTTTGCCATATTGTCTATGTATACATAACCACCCACCACACAGACATGCATATACACACACATATCACAAAAGGCAAATTCTTGGAAAAAAATGTCATCAGTAGAAATTGTTCCTTAACAAGGATGTTTATCAATTTTCACTATATCTTACGGAAGGTCTAGTTATATCCCTATCTGCAAAGAATAAACTATGTCTTCCTTGAGATTTCTCAAAAAAAATTGTCTGAAAAATTTTCTTTGGATTAATAAAGGAAGAATCTTTCACTAATTTATTACTTAACTTATTGCGCTAAATAAAGTACTTTTTCAAATACTGGGCATTTCTATAGGGAATAAGTATCCATTCTTCATTCTTGGAATAAAAATAATGCTCTTCCATTTAACCATCCCTTATATTACAAATTTCCAAACATGCATTGCTAGTTCAGAAAAAGGAACAAAAAATGAGTATTAAATTATGTAATAAAGCCAATTATATAGATAGATTGGGGTATACAAGAAATTAAGAAAATGTTTTTCTTTGAACTCTGTAACAAACTATTGCATTCTTGAAGAGTAGCCACACTGTTTTGGGTTAGCAGGACAAACCAAAACCCAGAATATTTTGGTCTTTCCAGTTTTGGAATCTAGATACGATAGAATCTAGTATGGCAACGCTGATGCATGCTACTTCTCTTTCTCCTGCAGCTCCCAGCATGACTTGTCCTACTGTTTCACCTACCGATTCTCCATCAATGACTTCCTTTCCCCTCAGCTGCCACACCTGATATCCCCAAATGATATATCCCACTGGCTTACCTATTCTCTGTCTTCCCACTGTCTCTACTTGTTTGTTTGTTTACACTAAGCAAGTAAATTTATAAAGTTTATATAAACAATAATTATTTAAATTTATAAAACAAATCTGAATGAATAAACTAGTCTCTAAATTCATTAAAACTCAGCTTTGAGAGCCTCAAATTTTCAAAATTTGTGTGCATTTTTAAAAATCAGACAGCTGAACTGCAGAAGTTAAAAGCATAAAAAAATAAAAACAATGGATAATTGCAATCTAGTTCACATGTTGCTATTTTTAATTATTTTCATAATTTAGCTTGTTTTATTAGTACCAACACAAAAACTGAATGAAGTATATACAAATATTGCATTATGTTGTTGAAAATAAATATCCATTTTAATCCTACTTCCCTCAAAATTAAAATACACTTGTATACTAAAAAAAGCTTCTGTATTGGCTGTTATCCTTAAATATACAAGAGGCAACTATAAGAGCAAAAAAATCACTAATATCCAGCAACCGTGTAAAGAGATCCCAGTTAGTTAGCATCATGAAAAGCAACAGATGGCACACTTATATGCATTCCACATTTTCATCCTCAAAGCACATAGACCCATATACCACCTGGCAAGATGAATAAGGAATTAGAGAATGTTAGGGAGGAAAGGACTACCAGTAATGATTAGTCACAATGCCTAAATGGAACCTGAGGAGCAGTATGTCACTGAATACTGGTTGCTGAGACAGGACTGTGAATTTTCCAGGCACATTTGGCTGGTTACTGCGGGAAATGGGAAACTGGGTTATACAAACCTGTGTTATGATTCAATTGGGCAGAATTTCCAAATGCAGATAATCTATTTGATGTGATAATGGGGGAGAACAGGATAGCAAGTGCAGGACTGGGATTTATCTTTCTGGAAGGATCAAAAGGGCCTGATTAAAGTTCCATAATGTGACTTTGCTTATTTTAATATAATAAAATTATTCTCTATCAAATTCTAATAATAGAAAAGTTGCAGCCTGTAGTTGTATTTTAATGGCATATGTAGGAAATGATACGGCTGACTGTGAACTGTAAGGGCATGAACATGAGGTTCAAGGTAATTAAGAGGCAGCCCAACAGCATTAAGGCAGTAATGTCATCCCATCTGCCAAATTCTACATTTAGTTGGAGTGATGCCTTTTGCTTGCTTCTGCTTTAGTTACCCACCTGATCCTTAGAGACTTGTTTTGATGGAGCATTTATGCCAAGCTTTTCCAGAGGATAGACAATCTGTCGTCTTGGTCGCACAGGAACCATGTAATGTAGGGCAGATGTCAGGGAATGGGCACAGGGATTCTGGTACTGAAGGACAACAAGCTATATTTTAGCACACAGAATGTCAGAAGAGTGCATCACAGATGTCTCTGCTTTGTGAATATAATAATCCTTTATCCTTTTGATTAAAACCTGGAATAATACCTCCTCCTCCCTCAAAAATAAAATAAACACTCACATAGTAGAGGAATTGGTTGTAGTTAACTCCCTATCCTAATGAAGATAATTACGAGAGTAATTATATTACTATCTCACTGGGAATGACAGATAAACAAGTGGTTTGGTTTATGGGATTTCACAGCACAAGAAGCTTCCCCCAGAGGAATATTTTTCTTTACAGCAATCACGAGTTTTCTTCATCCAACCTTATTAAGCGACAATACATGCATATTCTTAACCTTTGCTTATTTTACAAAACAGATAAATGCTTTCATTAAAATGTTAAATGGCAAATGCTAATGAAATAGCATAAACACTAAGAAATATTCTTATGCTTACATAAATAAAAACAGGACTGATTGTATTGCAGTGAATTCAGTTACAGTATTTATATAAACCACAGGAAAGATGTAATAATTAAAACTGCAATAATGTCAATAAAAGATCTAGAGTATTTCCAAAGTCTTTCTGCACTTTCACTAAAGCCTTTTTTGCTTTAACTTTTCAACCTGCTCCTAAGGATTGAGGAATCACACCTTCAAAATTTAAAGCAACACAGCACTGAAATTTCAGTTCAAAATAATACAAACAACCCGTCTGTCCAATCCAGGCAGGGTATAATATCCATTATGTTAATGGCTTATTTGTTTGTTTGCCACTCACCTTGTAGTGAATGACTCTGAGAATTTATTATAATTGGCAGAGAGTCCTCCTATCACCACTTCAAATCTGCTATGCTGGCTGATCAGAAATGGAAGTTATCCACGATCTATTCTCAGTTCCTTAGTGAATATCTTCAGAAATTACTAAAATTGTGTTTAATTGTTATTGCCTTATAGAATCCCTGGACTTAACTCTCTTAACTCTTTATGAAGGCTGTTTGGTTATCTCTATTTCAGATTAGGGTTAGATGTTTATTGTATATTGTCTTTATCTTAAATTAATAGTAAGTCTATTTGAGCTATTTTGAGCTTCTTTAGAACCTAGCCTATGCTGACACTGGCTATTTTACTTGTAGAAATGACACTTAACAGCACAGTCTTAAATAAGTTTTGAAGTAAATTCTAGGAGGTTTCTATGTAAGAGCTGAACAACTTTTAAAAGCATTTCTCAATTGTTTTACTAATAAAAGGTATTAAATACAAAGGGAGGGAGTACATTTTAATGAATCTCTCTCCCTCAGATCAAAAATTAATTCTTAGACCTGTTTTAAGAATGTTACAATGCCTATGTAGCAGCTTTGTATATTTATTTTATAGCAAATGTCTTGAGTTTTTATTTTATCATAATTAATTAAGTCATTCTTTCTTTTATCCATGTCACAAATTACTATATAGTTCATATTAAAAGTGCATATATTATATTTTTGTGCACAACCCAACAAAGTGAATAAAAATAAATACATTTTTAAGAAGCTTTCAGCTTACCTTGCCTTGTACAGGTTGGGGATAAATAGGATAATAGAGACAAGATTTGTAGGCTAACCGAAGTATCTCCTTCATAAAATGTTTGGCATAATGATGAAAAATTGGATTGAGAGAAAAATGGTAAAGGTGGCCATGTTCTTCCTGCTGGTAATGACTGAAATAGATAAAATCTTCAATGTTGTAATGTGAGCGAATGTATTCGATGTCCTAGAAAACAATTCAGAAAGTAGTTAAGGAGGAATTATGCATCTCTGCATCAATACTATATCCTTCTGCCTGAATAAAAAGATATGCCACTATTAAGAAAAACATTCATTTAGAAATTCTTTCTTGTGTTCTCTTCTCCTTGCAGTGAGAGGGAAACTATGAACCATGCAAACTTAATTTAAACAAATGTATATTGTTCTCCAGCATTATCTGCAGGATGTATATGTCTGTGTATGAAAATAGGAAGCTGATGGATAGAGTATCATAGAACAAACTTCACTCTTTTTGTAAATGTGCTGAGGTTGCACAGATGTTTAAAAGAAATGAGATTTTCCAATCTATAAAATTAAATGAAAATATAAATACATACCATTTCATTTCTAATAACAGATATTCCAACGATTTGATTCAAAATCTCTGCTACAAATGCCTGAACTGGTGTCCCATCCTGAAAAAACAAGCAAGTTGGTACCAATTATTTTTCCTTTACTAATTCAGAAAACATTGACTGATTGGATTTCTATCCAGCTTTTCTTTCAGGAACCCAAAGTGGCACACATGCACATTCTATTTTCCCTATCCTGTAAAGTGGGGTGGTTCTGGTAATAAAAATTGCTTTAGTCAGTAAGATTTACTGTACATCTCAGTCTTCAGACTTCTTGTCTACTGGAGTGTTTCTACCTTATGGTAAATCTTGTACCAGTGGTAATGCTTAGGGATGATCTCAGACTCAGTGTTGAAGAGTTTCAATCTGGTGGTCCTTAAAGAATTTAATATGCCTGCTTGGGAAGTTCAACATGGTGCATGCCAATTGCAAGGTTCTCCCAGTATATCATTGCCTGTCTAAATAAGACGGAAAGATGATAATCTGAAAATGGGAATATATTATCTATCCTGTTATCATGTTCAGATTACTACCTGCTGAGGTGAGGTTTAGTGTTATGTAAGATGGATAACTAATTAAAATGATCCATTCCTATAACACAGACTAAGGAGGAGCTACTTCCCACAGGCAATACGGACCCTAAACCAAACCACAACAAACCCAGGACTATAAAGTATTTCTATAATCTCAACCACTCCTTAACTTATTCTCCCTCCCTGTCTATCCTATTCTCTTGCCCTACTACCTACGGTCGCAAACGGTCGCATACACATTTCACTGCATTTTGTACCCTGTATGACTGTGCATGTGATAAATAAAATTTGATTTGATGTATTTTTAGTGCAGGCATTGACGTTCTTGTTCTCCAAGATGTCTTACTGTTTTCTATTCAATCTGATTTATTAATTTCACACTATAACGTTTCTCTCTTTTTTAAAGAAGCATTAACTACTCTATAATCTGCCTGGAACATTGCTATTATTGAGTGAATTACAAATAATTACAATAAAATCCCTTCACTATTACCTCCTTCCCCCCAGTATTATTATAGCACTTACTGGATCTCTTCGTGCTGATAAGTAGTAATCTAGGTCATCCAATATAGCTACGTTCAGTTCCAGGGTTTGGATTAGTCTTTTAATGTTGAAGACATCAGTAGATTTTGCTGCTCTTACACGAAAAGACCTGTTGAAAACAAAACTAATTCCAACAATGATATCTATTAATGTCTAATGTTTCAGATCCCAGACTTGAATAGGCAATCATGATATATAATGGACTTATGGTAATGAATGTCTATAAAGAAAAAAGGAAATGTGATTTATTTATTTCATTTATGTACTACCATCTTGTCCAGAGGCAACTCTGGGTGACTGCAGAAACATTAAAACCATTAGATATTAAAATGATAAAACAATAAATGACAACAATAAAATAAGTACAGTTAAAAGATTGGGAAAGGGGGGAACACAAATTATGATACACAGTTTTCATAACAAAGTTGGTTTGAGAGCCCATTACTGTGTTTGTTCACAGGGAATTTAAACATATTACATCTCGGTTATATCAACACTATAAATTTTTATCAGCCTAATGCCTATCCCTTTCCTAATGCTTCATTTAATTTCCAGCTGAATCCTTGCCAGGAGAGATAGAAAACTACTCCCAGCTGACAGTACAAAACTACTGGTTTTAAAAAATTATTCAACCTGTTTTCATCTTGCTGCTGTTTTTCAGGACCATTTTCTTTTACTATTCATAAACAAGTTGCACAAAGAGCTGAAAAGAAAGTAGATTTGAAACATGGGTACTTTTCTAAAAGAAAGCAAGTTTTTATTCTTAAGTTAATACAAAATCCATATTATAGTGACTTCAGATGTTCTTGTCCTATTTTTCTAGATGCCAAACAGAGCAGTTTGCTTCTATCTCTTGCATATATGTATTAATAATATAAAAAATAGCCTCTGCATATGTAATTAGTTACAATAAGCAAAATGGGTTAAATAACACCTTAAAAATGGAGCACGCTTTAAAAAAACAACCAGACCTATTATGAAAACAACAAAGTGGGAGAAAACTATCTTAGTCTGTACATGCTCATTTTCCTCTCAGTAAAGAATTAACTCATTTTAGAAGCCTGAATCACTTGACTGTCCAGATGTAAGGGCACCATTATTATTGTGCTTTGCATTCAAAATTGAAGAGAAGTATCCATTAAGCATTTCGGGCTACACCTTGTCGTATTATTATTTTCCAGGCCTCCCTCTTAAGTAGCAAACCTGGTATTGGATCTTCGGGTTATTGTATAAGGCTTTTCCTTTTTTTACAACCTTTGACAATCAGTTTTTCACTTGAAGCTTTTCCCTTTATCTTGGTGAGTTTGTACTTTTAGTTCTCCCCCCCATGCCCCCATGCTGTTTCTAGACAGTTTGCTTTTATCCATTTTCAGCAACTCACTTTCTATTCACATGTCTTTTAAATCTTCACAGTGGAAACACATTGCATTGATCTTTGCTTTTTATATATATCTTTATCAGGAAGGGATTATTAGCACTAACTTTTTATATTCAGATTTTACCATTACTGCTCAGTTTTCTGTGCACATCCATATTTTCTTAAGAAATTATATTTTAATTTGAGAGACTTCAGATGAAAACTGGTGTTTTTTTCTCATTTCACATGAGTTTTCTCTAATTTCTCATTCATACCAAATCTTATCACTAATGCTTTCATATTGTTGGTTCATGTGAAGGAGCAAATGTTGAAACAGCTAAAATACTGTTTGCTTACTGTTGGTTTAGCTGTTTTAAAGTTTTGTATTTTATGCTGCTATTTTAACATTTAATTTAACATTATGTTTGCTACTTAACATTATTCTAAGTCCAGATATGCTTCTAGTCTGTGTGCAAAATTGGTAGTCCAATATACTCCTTTCAATCCAAAATACTGTATGATGGTCCATTAGAGTTTTTAAAAAATCTACATTTTAGTCCTTATATGGCATGGTCCAATGGGCAATAATCAGCATTTTAGTTGTACCCAGAAGTGAACTGATAACTAGTGCAGTTCCTGAAGTAAGGATGACACTTGGGTATAAAGTGGCATATCTACTGTGTTGCTGTGTTTTGGATAAATCCTAAATTCTGAGTGGTCTTCAGAGGTAGTCCCAATTACATTGCATTGCAGTGATCCATTGACAGGTGACAGGAGCATGAGTATCTGTAGGAAATGGCACGCCTTCATTTACAATCAAAACATTTTATCTGAAAATAGTTGTGAGAGCAAAATGTACTACTAACTTGAGCAATCCAGATCGGTGAAATACATATAGCTCCTGATCCAGTGTACAGTTGCTAAAGGGAATAATCCTAACAAAACTCTGGATCAGGTGAAATTCAGGGACCAGATGTGGCACTGTGATGATGCAGAAGTCTTTGTCCTAAAAAGTAGTAACAAATTTTTTAAAAAAGGAAAGGCAAATACAGAATATAGGATAGAGTTATAAAAAGTGAGTTAAGTCTTTTCCCACTTCTCCTACTTTACTAAACTTTCCTAAATTTGGTGATTTCTCAACAGGGCCTTGGACAAACTGTAGGCAGTTGAAGCACATGCAAGTCAAGGAAGGAAATTAAGGCTGACATTCCCTTGTACAATCAATCTCTGAATCCAAGCCATAAAACAATTAATCAAATAAAAGCCTCCCAGAATCACCTTAAATTCCAAGCTAGGCAGCATATAAATTTAATATATAAATAAATTAACACCATGTAGTTCTGCCTAGTATAGGGGTGTCAAACTCATGTGCTTAAATCTGACCCACAGGGCTGGCCTGGAAATAGCAAATGGCCGACTGTGCCTCTGGCAGCCAAAACAGAACGCAGAGGCCTGCCACATCCCATTTTCAGCCTGGACAGCCTCCTGCAGCACCCTAATACCCAACACCGTAGGCAGGACAATTTGATTTATTTATTTCTGTTAAAAATGGGCACCAACACTCACCTCCTCCTTTTTGTTGAAGGAATAACAACTATTCCAGGTGGCCTTTGATGATAGAAAATCATAGTAATAATATCAATATTTTGCTGTAAATATGCCACCTGATCACCAGCATAAATTAGCTGTCATCTTAGCACAATAGAAAATGAATATCCTAGGCTAGGGGTGTCAGACTAGATTTCCTTAAGGGCTTTGTACTTCTCCTCTGCTGACCGACCGGAGGGAGGAGAGATAGGACGGACGCCTCCTGCAGCACCCTGCTGGTCAAGACAGGGCCATATTTACAGCAAGAAATAGATATTATTATTATTGCTATGATTTTCTATCATCAAAGGTCACCTGGGGTAGTTTGTTCTTACTTCAACAAAAAGGAAGAGGTGGGTGTTGGTGTTCATTTTTAGCAGAAATAAATAAATCAAATTGTCTTGCTTATGGTTTAGCATTGTGCCACCAAATTGTAATGTGATAAGGAGCAGGAGCAATCAAGTCTGTATAGATTCCATTGAATAATATTGTTTTATTATAATCCCTCCAAAATATTTACAATTCAAAAATTATTTGGTCATTTTTTTCCTCAAAAACAATGTTGCCTTGTGCAAACAAACATGAAGTTTAGCAAATAATAATCTAATTAATTCGCAAGAAGGATTTTTTAAAAATTACTTAATACACATTTAATATGAAAAGTTTAAATCAAAATGTCATACTTACTGGGAAAAGTTCAAAAACAAACTGTAAGAAATCCAGTGACCTGTAAATAAAGCCAAGTGCTTTAACAGAAACATGGTATTTGCAGCATGCAAATGCACTTTAGCTATATCCTAACTAAAAACCAAATATACTCTGAAGCACAAATAAAAAACTGATCAACAAAGTGCTGTAATGGATATTCCATTAAAGTAAGTAATAGTAATCCTCTTGCCCTTCGCATCAGAGTTTCTTAATTATCAACTCGTTTTCTCTCTTCTTCCATTCACTACAAACAAATACTTCTCATCCACTTATTTGAGCGGACTTTTACTTCACAATTTTCTATAGAATGTGTGCATTTAAGTAGAAAACACCTTTTATCTTATCGTTCTATTATGACTGGTTTGAGGAAACTACTAGGACACAATGTTTCTT
>JANHFJ010008947.1:169719-182444 GCA_032468195.1 Cerberus rynchops
TCTAACAACCGGTTCTCCAAACTGCTTAGAAAATTTACTACTGGTTCTAGCGAACCTGCTAGAATCTGCTGAATTTCACTGCTGGGCCCCGAGGTCAAACACAACCCTGATGCGGCCATCAATGAAATCAAGTTTGACCTGATGTACGGTATATAAAAAGTCAATGAAATCAAGTTTACCCTGATGTACGGTATATAAAAAGTGACGGTGGGCTGCTTTATTCATGCAATCAGAGCTCCTTCTTGGCTTCTTTTTTTACTCTCTACCTCTGTGGACGACATTCCTGTGCTGAAGAACCACTTAGCCTTAGGAAGGTGTTGTATTTCCATCTTGTGCATCAGAATTGTAAGGGCAATTTCATTGCCATCTCACAATGGGTCACATTTGTAGCTTTCAGGTTCACTAACAGGATAAAATCACCTTTTACGTCAGCTGCTCTAAATCATTTCAATTCAGTTAAGAATGCACAGAAATGCCCTCCCCACAATCCCTTCTTAATATACCATTTTGCAATAATGTGGATCTTCCTAACAATCTCATTTCTACAAATGCAGCACTCAAAAGTCATCCCAGTCAACGCCTGAAAAGAGCCGTGTTCCTCAACCTTTGTAGATATTTGAGGGATATTGTTAGCTTGAAGAGTATGTCACAAGCATTTGCTCAAAACAACAGCGTGGGAGCCAAGATTTGCCATTCGCAAAATGGATGCTAGGATGCCACTGTCCCATCACAAAGCTCCCATTCATCCAAAGCCAAACTGATAGAGTAGCGGAGTCAACGAATATAAAGCCCACATTAAAACAAAAACAAAAACTCTTAACAATTGTAGTTCAGGCAGTCAAGCAAAAGATTCAGCTCTAATTTCTTTTCTAATAAAGCTGCATAGTTACTGGCCTTGAAGAAAGGCCTTGGTCTTCTAATGACCAGTAAACTTACAGCATGTTCAGGGCAGGGGTGAGGACAGGAAGCAGGAGGACCTAATGAGCAGCTCCATAGGTCATACCAGAGATCATGAATTGTGGAGGAGAAACTAAGAATAAGTTGGGTCCAAGCCCATGTTTGATTCACCAGTATATACGCTTGGCAGCTTAATTATAAAAGCAAAACTGTGGAGTCTTCATAATGTAGCTTCTTTTTACTTAAATGGCATCTGTATTTTATTTTTGAAAGTATCCCACGGTGTGCCAGAAGGTCTCTATGACATGTACATTTATATGAAACTATAAATGAAACCATTGAGAATAGGGTTTCAGATGCAGACACCACTTCCTTTCAAATAAATACCAGGGTTGTGGAAAATCCTGCATCTAGGCCCAAGATAGCTTATCTCTCTGAAAAATAAGCCAACCAAAACTGAATGTAGACATTACAGAAATGGGCAAAAATGTTAATGCTGCTTGGAAAATCATGTAGCCTATTTGGGAATGCACCTGGAATCCCAACTGTGTGCTTGAATTTCCCAATTTTAGCACTAGATGACTATCTGTCTGTCTGGTTTAGTTCTGCAACCCAACAAGACAGACACAGACTACAGAGGATAATAAGAACTGCAGAAAAAACAATTACTACCAACCTGCCTTCCATCGAGGACTTGTATACTGCAGGAGTCAAAAAGAGGGCTGGGAAAATATTTAAGGACCAATCACATCCTGGACATAAATGGTTTCAACTCCTATCCTCAAAACGATGCTATAGGGTACTGTATACAAGAACAGCTAGACACAAGAACTGCTTTTTTTCAAATGCCATCACTCTGCTAAACAAATAATTCCCCCAACACTATTAAGTCTGCATTACTGTTCTCATCCTTCCATCACCCACCCATCCCACTATGAGTAAAATTTGTTGCTTGTATCCTAACAATTTATATTGATTGTCTCCTAGTATGATCTGACTGCTTATTTCTACTCTGTGACTATCATTAAGTGTTGTATCTTGTGATTCCTGATGAATGTACTGTTTCCTTTAATGTACATTGAGAGGATATGCACCAAAGACAAATTCCTTGTGTGTCCAATCACACTTGGCCAATAAAAAATTCTATCTATCTATCTATCTATCTAGTTTGGTGTGTTGTACCAAACTTCCAAAACAGGATGTAGTAATGAAAATAAGCATATTGTATTGAATTAAGCAGCCATATGCATGTTTATTCAGATCAATTCCTGCTCAGTTTAACATTTATTTCCAAACAGAATGTTTACTGCAATGAAATTGCAGTAAAAATGACATTGACACAGTCTGTTAAGAGTAACTGAATAGTCACTCTTACTCTCAGGTACATGTACACAGGGTTGCAGTCCAATTAGCAATAGATCTCAAAAAATATAGTGGCACTTCTGACTAGACAAGTCAAGAAGGTAAACATTGTCAAAATGCTTACCTTGTGTGGCTTACCTTGGGTAGTTAGCTTCAGTTTTTCCAGGAAATTATCAATTACAGTTTAATGTAGATTTCATCATTAATTTACAAAGGCAAACATTTCACCATTCAGCAGAATCAGCAACTAGTGGTAAAATCATAATTGCTCTTCTAAGAAGGAGGAAGAAGATTGTCTTGATATCAGTATGAGGACTTCAGAGCAGTCTGGGCATTGCTGTCTGCGAATGATGCTAACTCCAGCTTTCTGGAGGGTGCTGGGTTGAGAAGGGCAACAAGTAGAAGAGAGTAGGATAGGGTGAGATGGGATGATTGTTAATTTTACTATATTCTCTGGGCCCTTCGATTCTCAGAATATTTCTTAATTCTGAAATGAATAATGCTAATGATATTGGCTGGAGAATCAATTCTCCTGAATTTAGTGAATTTTAGGCTGAAATCTTGTCAAGTTGTTTGAAATAAACTTATTTACCTGTCTGCACTATATCTTCAATGGAATTACAACTCACTTTTATGTAGGTTTGCTCAGTGGAAAGTCCCACTGGTTCCAAGATTTGCATACACAGATCAATGTATTTAACCTTTCAGCCTTACCCACTAACAAACTTTCAAAGCCTGCTGTTTTCTACATAATCTGGACTGTGGACCTTTTTCAACTGCTGTACTATAGCCATTTTGACTATGGATGATGGCCTTCATGGTTCAATACAGTAGGAGGGTACAAGCCTGGGGAAGCCTAAGACAGAAAATGGAGATTGCATTACAATGGTGTAATTGTAGGGCTATATACTTAGGTGTAAACCCAATTAAGTCCATTGGATTTACTTGAGTGGGTGCAGGTGAGATCTGATTCATCCAGAAGATGTTCTTGACAGATTTTTACAGGAACAACAGAAAATGAAGTCTGATACAGACTATTTTTTCATAGGTTCTTTCCTATGGGGCTATTTCTGCAATATTTATATGAAATCAAGCATTATCTTTGTTTTATAACACTTCGGAAGACTTATATTTAGTCCACCTCAGCTTCACATGGGACATGGGAATCAATAGATAGAAATCTTCCTCTTCCATTGCTGGAATAGACAACAATTCCACAAGCAACACTGCTGTATGCTATATGAAGGCACATCCCATTTAATTTTGTGGGACTTGTCTCTGGAAACATCACAACACACACATTGGAGAATGCAATGTTAAGGTATGTAATTATTTCAAAGCAATTTTTTAGATCCAGGTCAATTTCCTGGTTGGTATTGGAGGGGGGGAGAATCTTAATATGCCACATCTGGTTTAATGCAGGTGTTTTGAGCATAGCTGCCAAATCACACAACTTTTGCAGCTCTTCAGAAGGGAAATAATCTGAATTGGGACTTCAGAGTCTTCATTGATTTATCAGATCTGGGCATTTTCTCCATTTAGGTAGAATTATAGATTGAATTATATAAGCCTCCCAGAGTCTCTTGGCAGTGAGATGGGTGGCAATGAATTTAATAAATTATTCTTTTTCACACCGCGTTCACGGAAGTTGTAGGAAATCTAAATCAAGATAGAAAGCTTTGAAATTTATTTCTCTGTAAACGGAAACACTTTCCTTCCAAAAGAGTGGCCCGGGTGGATTGAATCCATTATGGGGATTTCACAAGCTGTATTTGCACTTCTCAATTGACTTTGGAGACGGTCCCCGCAATCGGGCTTTGTTTTGGTGAGGAAATAGGGATACACAGTCCCATTGCCCACCTCCTGATCAGAACGCGATCACCTTCACACGAGCTGGAATTTTTCAGACATGGGGCTCAGTCTTAGCCTGCCTTTGCATTACACAATAATAGTTTAGTCAGCCCGGACCACGTGTTATCATACATGGTCGGGATCACAGCAATACCTTGTCTAAATTAATGTGTGGTTAGTTGGTTTACGGTTCAATGGAAACATCCCACTTTTGAGGTGTGGCTACAAACCAGTTCAATAGAAGGCTGTTGTAATGATCATCCGCTTATTCCAAGATCCTTTGTCCTACATACCCGTCCTACATAACATGCAAGCCTCGCATTCGTAATACCTCTGTAACTTGACCTGAGTGATCTTCTAACCTGCCTGGAGATGTCTCTCCCAGCACGGTTGATTTTCTTTGGACCCGGAAAACAAAATTAAATCTGAGTTAGTGGCTTTGGATAAACATAACGTTTACTCCAGTTTACTCCAGTTTAGAGCAGAATGGTCGCTCAGAAGCAACCGGGACTGATGGAGACGAGTTTCCTTTTTCCACACGTCGGGGTTGCGGGGATCCTGAATGGAAATCGATGGAGGGGTAGAATGGCTCGGTCGCTGTCAGTCATTTGCAGGCAGCCGAATGCCCGGTTTATATCTGGGCAATTAGATCTGGGAACTACAGGCAAATACAGTCAAGGCAGGCGGAACCACCGACTTGGTACTTGCGCATTCGCTCCCCCTCCGCGCTCAGCCTTAAGGAAATGAAAGCAGAGCCGCTTTTGATCTGCTGGAGGTTCAGCGTCGGGAATTCCTCAGGGTACTGTATCTGCCCACCAGAGGGGCAGGTGGTAGGGAGCTGCTACTTTCAGTTCATACTGAATTAGAGTAAGCCTAAATGGCAGCAAGGAAATACAGACAACTTTGCTGCCTCTTTCAGCGGCCACCCGGAGTTTTGGAACCCTGTACAGTGGCCAGTTTGTACAGGCGCAAGCCCGGGGATCAGAGCAATTGTGGTAAAGGACGGAGCGGGGGGATGGGGGTCTGAAGCTAGAAATCTACATCCGCCTCGGTCCCAGAACGCTTCCACTCGAATTTGCCACGAATAGGAACTGGCTGATGGAATCGCAACCAGTACTATTCTCTTAGAGCCAGGCAGCCGTAGAGCATAATAGTCGACAATGACTTGGATGTCGTGTGATGGACAGCTGTCTCTAAACTTTTATTTATATTTATTTGTATGTGTATTGTATACACACACGTACATATACACACACATGCATACAGACATATAGACATATATGCACACACACTTATATATATGTTTGTATATATACACGTACACACACACACGCAAGATAATTTCAGCCTGTCATGGACATCATCTTGACTTTGTTGACCATATCCTAATTTATCAAATCAGTTATGTCTATTTCTGTACAGCGTTCTGATGTCAAGACAATTGGATTCACAAAATCTTCTAAACCCAAACCAACCTCTATATGGTGCACCATTCCATACGAATCCGAACTTATTCTACAGTCAAGAGTCTAATGTGATGTTAGAAATCACCCCATAAAATCAAAAAGAAAGCTCAAGTTAGATGATGTGTAGGTACACTTTTCAATTATATTTATTTCAATGGAAACTGATGGGCTGTATGATCCTTTGCTTTTAAGAAAAGTTCCAGAATCTTGGAATGAGTTAGACTTAATGCAGTCACATTAGTCCAAGCATATCTCTACAACAATCTTCCATGCACCTGACCTCAAAGAGAGACTCACAGCTGTATTAACTAACTCTGGGGTAGAGGTATAAGCGTGTGCAGTGAGAATCTTCCCTCAGAAACTGCCAGGAATCCCTGACCAGCTTCTTTCAATCAAGCTGCACTATCTAGGGGTGACATGATAGCAGTGTTCCAGTATCTGAGAGGCTGCCATAAAGAAGAGGGAGTCAAATTATTCTCGAAAGCACTGGAGGGCAGGACAAGAAATAGTGGTTGGAAACTAATCAAAGAGAGAAGCAATTTGGAATTAAGGAGAAACTTCATAACAGTGAGGACAATTAACCAATGGAACAGCTTGCCTTCAGAAATTGTGGGTGCTCCATCACTGGAAGTTTTAAAGAAGAGACTAGACAGTCACTTGTCTGAAATGGTATAGGTTCTCCTGCCTGAGCAGGGGGTGGACTAGAAGACCTCCAAGGTCTCTTCCAGGTTCTGTTCTCCCTCAAAGAGTGAGGCATCTTTTGCTGCAAATAATGGGACATGAGTATGAGGTCAATTCCTTTCCCACCACCTTCACTTTCACATCACCAGCATCTGGATACTTCCCTTGCTCGAAAATAAATGCCGATGTCATTACCAATTTCATTCAGTCCTCCAAGCCAACACTGATAAGACTAGCAGCCTGATCCCTATATACCTTTCCACAGAAGTAAATTTGAGTAGGACAAATGGCCAGGTTCTTTTAATCCCAGATAAACTCACATGAAGGAACCTTGGGTCTCCTTTATGTATATTTATTGAATAAATATTTAGGTGCCTCTCTTCCAGGAAGATTTCGCAAAACGGTATTAAATGAAGAAAAATTGCTTTTGAGTCGTGCTGACTAATCTAATGCAACTTTTCTTGAACATTTACTTCGACTGTGTCTGCAAAACTGGTTTCCAGTACCGAGAGAGCCGCCCTAGACCACAATAGCCGACAACGACTTGGGTAAATACTATTGAAATCGACGGGCTATGTTTATGGAGGGACCTGCAGTATTAGGCAAAGTGGAACGAAGTGGTAGGAACCCATCAACAGGCTTCAGGTTTATTTCAGAGACATTTGATGGGGAATAAATGCCGCTCAATGCAATGCGACTTCTGAATAAGTCTATGGGGCATAGGATCTTGTAAGGATGCAATCCAATGCTCACTCACAGAGGCTTCATTTTGGGATGATATATACCGAAATGGGGAGCGTATTCCACTGTTAATATTAGGGCTTTCCTATTGCTCTTGCGGCTGCTGTCTCTAGTAGTTCCTGCAAGCCCCACGGGAAAGGAATAGTCTCGTCTGAATCGATGTTAGCTCTAGTTTTCGTAAGCGTTGATTGAAGCTGCTTTTAAAAAAAAAATGAAATAAATCCACAGGATGAATGGAACTTACTTCCGAGTAAGCACGGATAACAGTGTTTTACATTGCGCTTAAATACCCCCGGAAGAAAATCGCTTCAATTCTACCCTCCCCGGTCTCCTTTTTTGGCAAAGCACACACAAAGTAATTGGTAATTAGCAAAGAGCGTAAGACGTTTTTTTCCCTGTTGCACAGCGGAACGATTCTTCCCTCGCCAGAGAACCGGCCGGGGGCTTTCAGAGGACGGACGCCGTGTTTCTGGAATGAGGCTGGCAGCGGCTCCGGCGGCAAATTTAGTCGAAAGATTGTCGCCATGGATGACCAGGGTTGCCCCCGGTGCAAGACCACCAAGTACAGGAACCCTTCCCTCAAGTTGATGGTCAACGTTTGCGGACACACGCTGTAAGTGTCTCTGGCTTGCAGAGGAGCGGCGGGAGGAAGGCAGGAGGCTTCGCTGTTAGGGCTTGGCGTCCCGAGTCTCAGCAGAAACGGAGGGTGGGAAAAGCCTGTTTTAAAAGCTGATCTTGCTCTAGAAGTTACAGTCCTACCCTCTGAGCACCTAACTTTGTTATCTAGAGATAACGGAGAGAGGCTGTAGTGAGAGAAATGCAGTTTGCAGGTGTTTAAAGGTGGCCCTTGTTTACATGCTAGGAGACCAGATCCTAAGCCCTAGATGAGTTTTAAACCAGAGAGGATTTCAGAGGATCTCTGCAATAAAAAGTATCGAAAGTTCTCCTGATATTAAATGTATTTATTATTGTAATGGTGAGATGTTTGCCTTTTGTTTAAAGGCCAACCTGACTATATTCATTTTTTGTTGGTGTATAAGATGTAAGTGGTATTACATGCAGCTACAAACAGTTGAATGTAATCATATTCAAATCAAATCAAATTTTATTCATCACATGCACAGACATACATAGTCCGAAATGCAGTGAAATGTGTATAGTTAAACCACCTATCAAACAAAACAGCACTATATATAGATCAAATATACTGTGAATTGTTTAAAGATGAAATTAAAGTGTAATAGTTAGATAAAAATAAATATTAACCTAAAAAAAAACTATGGCCTAGCAATGTTAAAAGATTAAGGCATTTGCCTAGAGTCTTTGGGAATTACATTTTTACTGGAATTTGGTAAATGAATAAATAAAGTCATAATGAAAAAGTTGGTAAGAGAATGCACAAATTACCATACTATTTCAATAATTGTTTACCTCAGCAGTTTTCTTTACAAATAAATTTACAACATGCATGGAGAAAGACACTCTAATGTTTAAAAAAGTCTTTAATTGTATAGATCATGCTGGAATGTGGAAGATAATTGGTTAATTTTTCTTGATTAAATCAAATTATCCTTTGTTATAGTGATCAGGAATCAACTCTAAGAAATGAATTCAAAGAAACAGGGTTCTGAAAGGAAGGGAATAAGATAAATGCAGTTACCTGTTTAACTTGTACAGCAAATACAAGAATGGCAGTACTGAACAGGTGGCATCTAAAATGGAAGTTGAAACACTAATAATTTGAACTATTCTATAAATTCACAGTAAAAATGATTTAGAGGAATGTATTATCAGTGTAGAAATAGAAAATAGAAAGTAAAACTTTAGATTTGGATTAAATATTTAAAAGATAATGTAAATCAGAAGGCAATTGTTGACAAAGAAATGAACATGGTAAATAATTCCCTTTACTTGACTCAAGAACATATAAAGATGATTAATGTGTTGAAGTAAAAAAAATTACTTCTAGGAGGAAAATTCATAAAAGACAGAGATATTTTATGAATGTAGCATTAAGCTGGACTTCAGGAAGTGTGAGAAAGAAGATAGGCATCTATAAATTATGGTTTTGGAGATGATGATGATGATATCATGAACTGCAAAAAAGATCAGGATCAGTCAGCAACTGATCATTAATGAAATAAAAGTTGACTATTCCCTTGAGATTAGGATCACCAAACAGAAACTTACACTAAAGATGGCAGGAATTTGTCCATTCAGTTGGTTGGGGCCTGGCATGATTCAATGGTACTATAGTAAACAACCATGCATATTGGTGGTATACAATAATTGTACAATAAATGTTAACAAAAAAACAAATTTTAAAAAGTGCAGTACCAAGCAGAATTATATTGCCAATGGAATGGTTGCATCTTAAATATGCTTGCTATTCTTTTACAAATGTAATCTTTTGTGGCATCATTTTAATATTGAGATAGCAAAACATAGGTTTTAAATTCTAGCATAGTAGGTGGTATCCATTTCCTGCACCTGCTGGGAATGAAACAAGGGTAGGAAACTGCAGCCCCCAAATGTCCTTATTTTCCAGTCTGCGATCTATTTTTTTTCCTCTTTATGAAAGAGATTATTTATATGTCTGGGCAACTCTATCCACTTGCCAAACACAGGAATTTGCTTCAACTGCCATAATATAAACCACTATTTCCACAGCTGAAGTGGATTTAAAGAAATAGACTTTCCATAATAAAAACAAAGCATTAACTTCCTTTAAGTCAGATAACATAGTAAACTGTTCAGTCTGTCTGGGAACAAAATCTGTAGCAGCCTAACTCTGAAAGCAGCAAATATGATCCTGGGAGCTAGACAATCCTGGCTTACTTAATAATACAATCTTCTTGATACATCTCAAATTAACCAAAGGTTGAAATCAAACTCAACATGCTAGACTAAAATATGGCTTTTTTATGGTTCCTTCTGTTATACAAATGCAGCCACTCAGTAGAATAACGAAGAGTTTTGCTTTTTAAAGGTATGGCCTAGAACTTAATAACTGCTTCACACACATTAAGACCTCAAATTTAAACTCCAATTAAATTAGCAGAAATATGAAAGTGCATCAGTATATAATTGTTTATAATATTGTACAAGAGAAACAACTGATCTGTTATATGTGACTTCTGAAATATATAGAATAGACCAGGGGTGTCAAACTCAAGGCCCAGGGCCCAGATCCAACCCATGGGGTGCTTAGATCAGTCCCATGGGGCCGCCCTGGAAACAGCAGCCTGTGGTGCCTCTGCCGGCAAAAATAGGCTCCTGAGCTCCATTTTCATGACAGCTATGACAGCTTTCTGCAACCCTCTGCCAGAGAAAATGGAGCTTGGGAGTGAGGTCAATCTGATCACGCCCACTGTGGCCTCCAAGGTCAAACACAACCGTGATGTAGCCCTCAATGAAATTGAGTTTGACACCCCTGGAATAGACTTTGAGAGGAGCCAATTTCACGTAGTGGTTAAGGTACCAGACTAGAAACTGGGAGACTGTGTTCCAGTCCTGCCTTATGTACAAAGCCAGCTGGATAGTTTTGGGCCAGTCACTCTCTCTTAGCCCTAGGAAGGAAACAGTGGCAAGCCACTTCCATAAAAGCCTTGCTAAGAAAACTGTAGGGACTAGTCCAGGCAGTTGCTAAAAGTCAAAACTGACATGTAGACACCAAAACCAACAACAAAATAAACCTTCAAGAGAATGCAAATATATAGTCATAATGTTATTTTGTTTGGGGACCCCAATACCATTCAACAATCACTTTTATCCTTGCAAACCATTCTTGCTTTTTTTTTTGAAGATCTCCATCCATCAATATTTTTTGTCTTCCTATCAACTCATTTGTTTTATTTTAATATATTTTGTTTTGCAATTTGTCCCATACTTGCTTTATATATTGAAATCATGCCTATGTATTTATTTCATAATAATCACTTACCTTATATTCATTTTTGTATTTATTCATCATCCATTCATTCTTGACCTTGTCTCTTGTTTTACCACACACAAACATTTGTTTATACTTCATATAATCTATTTACCCAACTCTCGCTTCCATATAAAAAAAACCCAAGCGTTCTTACCATAGGTCTGTCCAAATTCTTAAACTGAAAAGCAGTGGGCAGATAATTGACATACATTTTGAAATAAGTACCAATATTTTAGTTACCTTAAAAAAACTTCCTCTCTCATCAAGGGACTGGGGTTCCATGGCAGAAGTTGACATTTTCTCTGGGAAAGAAAGTCCTAATGAACTTAAAACAGAGACATATTTAATGGTTACTCTAGGCTATAGGAAATTCCTTTCCAAGCCACAGAAACAGTCACAACATCATTTTTGCCAAGCTTTTTTCCATTAACAACACAGTACCATTTCTTTCCTGCTAGAGCCTTTAATGTATCTTTTTGACCTATTATTTCCTGTGAATCACACTTTAAAGACAGGGTTACTGGCATTTTCCCCTCTTCACAAACACACCCATCCATTGTTTTTGATGCATTCTAATAAACTCATTGTGAAAGAATACAAAGGCTTAATAGTTGCTTATTTGCTAGCTCTCAGTCTAAACTGAACAAATACAACAGGTTTACTAAAATTCTACATGTAATACAACAGAACCTTTTCCTTTTTTAAAGCATATTGTATTAGGTTTCATTATAAGATAAAAACAGAAAAGACAACAGTTAGAGAGCGGAAACAGAGAAGTGCAAGAGGGAAAAAGTATTTAACTTCCAATTTTCAATGCAGTAAAATGCAAAAAAATTACAACCTCAACCCTTGCTTTACATTTCACAACATTTCAAGCCATTTCTAAAATAACAAAATTGGTCTGATAATCAAAACCTAAAACCAAAATTTCAGTTTTGAAATTCCAAGAGCCAAAATATAGGAACTGTGTATGGTGCCAATACTTAGTAATTCTCTTAATTCAATTGTTGTCATTGTGTTAGTCCAGTGTTTGTATTTGTAAAGGATGAGATTTGTAGGGCTAGGGCATGGGGAGGGGGAAGAAGAATTCTGCATTCTTACCATTCTACAAATGATGAGAATATTTTTTGTTCATTTTTACAAAATAGAAGAGGACAGTATATACAGGATGGCCAATCACAACCACAATACAATAGAGGGGGAACTTGCTAGTTACCTGATTTTATATACTGTATTCTTTGACTTTCCAAAAACTTTCTTGAAACCGTTATTTCATAAAATAAATATCCAAAATCATTATTTGCTTATGGTATGAGGGACAATATAAGTAGCAAGTAGTAATTTTAAATTTAAAAAAAATTAAGTGTAAGTGAGAGAAGTAATTCAAAGTGCTAGTGGTGTCCTATAAGTCCTCCATGGCATAGATTATCTGATGGACCAAATTTCTCCTATTGTATCTGCTCATCTGATAAGATATGACATAGCACACATGTTCCAGGTCCCATCTTTAAAACAGTGCCATCGGATGGGTCGTAGGTGGCATGCCTTCTCTGTCACAGTGCCTGCCCTCTGGAATCATGGCTATTCCCCCCTCCCTTAGTCAGGTGCTTGCTACATTAGTTACAGTTTATTGCCTCTTTTATTTTTATCCTGTATTGCATGTGCTTTTAATTGTAGCCACCCAGAGTCCTCTGAGTTAGATGGCTTAGTCATGTGATTCATAAATAAATAAATAAATAAATAAATAAATAAATAAATAAATAAATAAATAAATAAATAAATAAATAAATAAA
>JANHFJ010008947.1:194816-205899 GCA_032468195.1 Cerberus rynchops
TGTACACCGCCCCGAGTCCTATGGGAGATGGGGCGGTATAGAAATGTTGGTAATAAATAAATAAATAAATAAATAAAAGCTTCAAGACAAGGGTGTGATCCTTGCATCTGGAAATCTTGTCTGTCAAACTCAAATGAAGGAAGGATGATGATGAAAAAATATGAGACGTTTGGGGAAAGCAGCCAATGTTTTCAAGAAAGGAAACTTTTAAAAACTTCCTGCTCTTTCCCGTCCAAACGACGAAGCCAAAAAGCAAACCAGGAGCTTGGTGAAAACCCACCCAGTTTTGACCTCTGTGAAGGGCCATTCCACCTGAAGACAAAGTCATCTTCAGTAGCCTTTCTGGATTTGCTCACTTCCCGTTTTGGAATCCTATTCCAGACAAAACAGGGATCTCAGCTTTCAACCATATTTGTAATCTCGGTAACAGATGGACATCAAGGGAAGAAACCTACCAAAAATAAACATATGCTGGCATTTCCAGTTATACTCATAAATGATGCAAAGAAGTAGACTGTCTCTATCTTTCTCTCTCTTTCACACACACACACACACAGACACACAAAGAGAGTGTGTGAGAGAGTACATATCCTTCTTTCTCTAGAGGCTTCACTGCCATCTCTCAGCAAACTGTAGAAACACATCCAGAGAGTTTTAAAAACAACAAAAACCAAATTACGGGATGCAAAATGAAGCATAAATAGTTAACATTCCTCCCTCTTTTTTTATTATGCCATTGCACTACATTCTTTCGATACAATCATCTTTATAAGGATATGATTCAGGGTTATCCATATTTTAGTCATTAGATAGGTTGCAGCATCGAACACGAAAAAAATAAAATGCAAATCATACCGTGTGGCATTCCTATTTTCAGAGAAGATGGATTTGGAACGGCTATGGAGGAAGGAAAGTTGAAGATCAAAACGCTTGAGCTTGAGAGAATTCCGAGAGGGCGTAATCACGATCAAGTTGGTCGAGTAAATCTCTTGATTTTTGGGACAGATTAATCATAGTTTAAATTATTCCAGTTGGGATAAGGGGCCTCCAGCCCAATCCATATGATGAACGATTGAGGGAACGGGATATGTTTAGTCTAACAAGGAGAAAATTAGGGGTGACATGATGGCAATTGTCCAATATTTGTGGAGCTGCCAGGGAAAGGAGGAAGATGACCTATTCGCCAAAGCACCTGAGGGCAAGACAAGAAACAATGGATGGAAACTAATCAAGGAGAGAAGCAACTTAGAACTGAGGAGAAATTTCCCGACAGTTAGAGCAATTAAACAGTGGAACAACTTGCCTTCAGAAGTTGTAAATGCTCCAACAATGGAAGTTTCTAAGAAGAGATTGGATAACCATTTGTATGAAGTAGTGAAGAGGTTTCCTGCCTAAGCAGGGGGTTGGACTAGAAGACCCCCAAGATCCCTTCCAACTCTGTTATTCTATATTCTAAATGCGTTTTGCCCCATTTCAGGATGTTTCTTGCCATAGTTGTTAAGTGAATTGCTGCAGTTGTTAAATTAGTAACATGGTTGTTAAATGAATCTGGCTTTCCCCCTGACTTTGTCAGAAGGTCGTAATTTTGTTCATGTGACCATGAGGATGCTGCAGTGGTCATAAGTTTGAAAAAATGATCATACGTCACTTTTTTCAGTGCCAGTGTAACTTCAAACATTCACTAAATGAACTGTTGTAAGTTGAGGACTACTTGTACACCAAAGACCTTCAGGATTCTCAATAACTTCATCAAAAACATACTTTTCATCCATCTCCTTTGCTCATTAGTGGTAGATTTGACTTCCAAACTGTTTTGAGATGAAAGAATGGCCCTGCTTCTGAATTCTTGTTTTTTCCTCCTAGAGTCAACATATTAGCAGCATTTTGGGAACTGTAATCGGACATATCTGGAGAACCCCAGGTTGGGAAACACTGGGCTAGATTGTTAATGAGCTATGTGTTTGCTTCTACTGATGAATTCATACTGCTTTACATACATAAACAAACAAACAAAAGCCTCATTTGAATTTAGTCAACTATTCAGTATGTTATCATCACAGGGCAATGAGTATATGAAGGCTAAATATAACAAAGGCTAGACTGTCATTTGTGTGTGCACAGTGCTATTTCTCTGCAATACTTACCAACCCTTACACATTCGTAATATCTAAGATGAAGTTATGAAACAAAATAATTTATTACATGTACAAACAATACAGCCACTAGATGATTATTATATGCAAGTCCCCCTCAAAAGAATAAGAAGTATGCAACCACATACAGCATTGTACAGGTATATCTCACATTAGTTTCAATAAATTATAGGCAAGAAATGTCAGTGGAGTACATGATTTCAATGGAGCGCATAAACTGTTGGCATTCAAGATCAAACAGTTCTTTTTCAGTAGATATATTCATATACAAACTTCTCCATTAACTTCAGAGTAATTTGGTTGCCTATATATTATCACATAATTGGAAGGGTTCTCAGAGACCATATAAGCCACCTGTAAATAAATGCTCAGTGTCTGGATCTGCTAAAGCAGTGATGGTGAACCTTTTAGGCACTAAGTTCCCAAAGTGCATGTTCATGCCCAAACTGCAAGGTGCATGAGCACATGCATGCATGCAACAGTCCCAAAGACCAGCTGGCTAGTGGGAGGTGGGGCATCTCAACACTGGCAGCTCTGCAAGTGATGAGATATTTTCCTTTCATGAGCTTCTGTTTTGTTGTTTGCAGGGAAACTTCTGTTTCCTTGCAAACGACGGCGAGAAACGCAATGGAGAAACAGTGGAGCTGAACTGGGGCGACAGTGCGTGTTCCCACAGAGAGGGATCTGAGTGCCACCTCTGACACACGTGCCATAGGTTTGCCACTGCTGTGCTAAAACAATTCAGAATGTTGGTTATTGGTTATCTACCATCTTATCAGGTAACCTTTCCATTGGTTTGACATCTCTTACCATTAGGACATTTCTCTTCACCTTAATCTGTTTCTCAGTTGATTCTGGTCCTGCCTTCCAGGGCAACAGAGAACCAATCCAGTTTCTCCTGTACAGTATATGACAACCCTTTACATTATAGTAAATATCTCAAGATTGATATTATACTGTTCCTCAGTCCTTTTGTCTACAGGCAAACCATTTGGCCATTCCTTATTAGATTTGGTTTCCAATCCTCTTTCCATTGTGGTTATCCTCTTCTGACCTGCTCCACTTTGTCAATGCCCTTTCTAGCCTGTGGTGCCCTGAAGTCAACATAATATTCCAAGCAGACCATGACAAGAAAGTGCAAACTGAGGTAAATACTTCCTGTAATGTAGACTTTATGTTCCTGCTAATGTATTTCAAAGTAGCATTTCTAGCAACTGCATCACACTATTGGCTCATGTTCATCCTGTGGTCTACTGGAATGCCTAATCTGTAACTTCTTATAATTTCTTTCGCTTTTCTGAAAGTAGCCACACCTGCTATTGTAAGTATTGGGACAGCTTGCTCCACTCTTACAACATAAGGCAGTACCAATCAGCACAAAGAAGCATCTCATACAAAGTATATCCATCCCCACTCTATGCTACCAGTGCCAAACATGGATACTTACAATAAACCATAAATGAAAGTTAGTTGACACGGAAATTAGAAGTTTGAGGAAAGCTGCTGGAGTGACCAGAAGAGAGAAAATCAGAAATGAGACCACCAGAAAAAGAACTGTCATAGAACCAATCTTAAACTACAAACTGGTTTGCTCACCTGGAGAGGATGTTGTGCAATTCCATATTGTACAAGACATATACAAAAATCTTTGAACACGAGGCAGACCCAGAAGAAGTTGGAGAGAGACACTACAACATCAGTTAACAATGGTTGAGACTGTCAGAAGAGCAAGAACTATAACTTTATATCTCCCTCAACACCCAAAGTGGTAAAAGAGGAAGGGGGAGTATCACACCTATTGTTCTGGGACTTTGTTAATTCTCCAAAAACTCGTAAATATTAATTAGTAGTTCCACAATCACTTTATCTTTCTTTATATTTCTGAGATATCCAAAAAGCATTTTACAGCCTGGCAAGTAAAATTATCAGCAAGAGCAGACAGGAATTTGTGACCTCCCCGCTTTTGGCAATGTTAGATGTCAAAGTAGCTGAAATCTCCCATTGCCAATATTGCGTGCTTTCAGTGTTAAGTTTGGAGAATGAGGAGTTTTCCTAGGCCCAGAGCTTATTTCTATTTCTACTTTAGAAACTGCAATGTAAGTTGGAAAGTGAGGATATATTAGTTTGTGTCTACAAAGAAAAAGATATTCACCAGTACAAAAAAACCCACATTTCCTCCATATCCAGTATTTCTACCATTGTTTGAAATACAGTTATTGAGAGCAGTTTGTAAACATTTCTTCTTATTTTAGTGATAAATTAAAAACCCATAGGAAAATAATTAGCCCAGAACTTGAGTTAGTTTAATGTATTTTTCTATCTTTATTGAAACACCAAGGATCACAGGAAAAGGCTGTAGGTTTAAAGACAGGTGACCATTTGGTGCCTGGTATAAACATATGCATGCACACACAAATGTACTAGCAAAACCTGAGCCATTATTACCTTGTGCTGCTTATAAAAAAGGACAAAAGTACAATCAGTGTGCACAAGGAGAGATGTGCCAATTATAGGCTAAATGAATATATACATTATTTAAAGTATGAGAGTAAATATGGCAATTTAATAGATTTAGACCAGCTCAGAAATGATAATAGGTATAACTACCTAAAAGTCATTGCTTTAATTTCTTGCACACTGCTCATTTATATTGGTGAAATTTGTGCAGGAAAACCTCTCAGCAGATGACACCCCTCGTATTTAAGCTGATTCAATTGAAGTTTTGTTATATAAAAGCACAAAAGCAGATGGCTCATTTGGAGTGGTGTTCTTACAGAATAAACACATAGTCAATTTTCATTTTCAGTTTCTATGTCCTTCTGGAATAAAGATTGCTTCCCTGATACAAAATTTGTATTTTCAATGAAAAATAAATACAATAAATATATGGATAATTGTATAAGCACCAGCACAAAAATTAAATCTTATACTGTATTCAAAGAAAGAGTTTAGATTCCGTAATTCTACTAATGAGAAAATATTATAAAAATTAAAAAGGTAAGCTATACCCAGTTAGATCTGATACATTATACACACAACGGGCTGATAGATTACCAGTTTACTGCCTGATAAAAATATGAAAAACTAGCCATTGCCATTTTTAGGCTTTTCAATTGCTGACAGCAATTATTAGCTCAATAGCAGCCAAAACTATTTTTTTTTAAATTCAAATGGCAGCCAGCTACCATGGGGTGAGAATACAAAGTTCAAGGTACAAACCTGAATATAAATCTATGTTTCTCAATTTTTAAAAAATAAGGACAAAAATGTGTCCAACTACTTGTAACACAACCGGTTTGTTTTAAATATTGTTCAGTACAGGGATCTCCAGTTTTGAAGAACATAAAATATTCATAAAAACTGAAGTCATCCAGATAGATTATCAGTAGCCGGGGTACTATGACTTATTTCAACAGGTGGGAATAGCATACCTCATTTTGTATGGCAAACTGGATGTAAATTATATAGACAAGATTAATTGATATATACGGAGTGCAAACTCCACTTTGGAAATATCACTTTCTTCTTTGGAAACTTAGTGTTATGAAAATACAGAACAGAATTATTGTTTTCTACCAGCAACTCAGTCTATGATCTCTTAGTAGAATAACAGAAACAAATAGATTAATTCTATTTGCTCTACATATTTCTGTACAATCTAAAGCTACATCCTAAACATGCACTTTCAGTGTGAGACAATACATTTGAAGATACAAAGGAAGGTCAATAGAAGAAAACAGGAAGCAAGCAAAGTACCAAAATTTTAAGAGCATCTGTGGAAAGACACCATAGTTAGTATACTTTTAATATGTACAAATAAGGGAGTACAATATTCAGGAACAGAGGAGAGGAAAGAAAGAGGCATTACCTTTTATTCACTGGGGTGCCTTATACCTCTATTTTTCTATGGGACAAATCACAGCTGGTTCTTTTCTAGCTCTTCCTTGATGGTTCTTCAACTATCCTCCACCATTAAACCCAGTGGGTAAATAATAGGACTGTGACATGCTATGGAAATATGAGGGCATGAACACAATATCTGATTATACACTTTAAAGCAGTTACTTTTTTCTGGCAGCTACAGAATCTTGGGGGAAATATAATTGTTTTAAAGAGTTGCAGCTATGTGCTGTGTTCATATGCTTGAAATAATATCTTTAAAATGAAATCTGAAGTGCTGTACAGTTCTAGTAAATGATGCCAATATGCTATTGATTGAATTAATCTATATTAGAAAACAAATTAGGGAAATCTAAGTCTGCTAGGCATAGGTCTTATCTAAAAAGACTGTGACATGAAATAGGAGTGAAGGGATAAAATGGGCCAAGATCTCCAGGGAAGAAATGAAGAAAATGATCACAAAAAATGGATGGGGGTATAATGTTCTAGAAGAAATAGGGCTTTTCTCCCTCCTGTGAGAGAACTTGAAATTTGAAAGACGTTCAAAATTGCACCTCATACCTTCAGTCTTAAATGGTTAAACCTTAACTGGTTTCAACTTTGCACCACTGAAGATTTGATTTTCTTTTTTTTACTACATGCATTATACTTCAAAAATAGGTTTCCCCCCCATAACTACATTCCTATGAAATAATCAGCTTGGTTTTTCATTTAATATTCAGTCAACATATACCATATTTTTCACACTATAAGATGCACTCCCCCCCAAAAAAATGTGAGTGGAAATGTTTGTGTGTCTTATAGAGTAAATGTTGCCGAAGCCCGCCCACTCACTGCCCCCCACCCTTTGGCCATTATTGGCCTCCGTGCACCCCATTTTTCAGTCCTTTCGTCAGCTTGCTTTTGCCCAAACATGGGCCCCAAAAAAAGCAGAAAAAAGGGCCAAAAATGGGATGTGCAGAGACCAAAAATGGGGCATGTGGAGGCGGTGATAGGTGGTGGGGATCCCTGCAACCTGGAACAGCTGTTGTTGAATACAGAATATGTAAGTGTTCTTAGAGGTACTCTTATTTATTCCTCTAAACATAAACTCATATTTCATACAACTAATTCATTTACACATTCTAGTTTCTAAGTGGCCTAAAAAAAAAACATGGGGAGAAACAGCCTGTAACTCCTTCATACAACTACTTTGCTTTTTATCCAGATTTAAATATTTTATATGGCTAAACCTGTAACCACAATGGTAAAACAGGTTTCAGCTGCTAGTGTAAAACTAACTGTTATAGTAATGCTGAAATAGTATAGAGAAAGAAAGACATGCTCCTAAATTATTTAGCAGCACGGTATGTAAAACTTTGTGGTGAAATGGAAAAGAATGATGTGTTACCATCTGTTTTCTGCTAAAGTAATATTTTATTGTGGTGATGACAAATTGCACTGGCAAGAATGAAAGCTTATGGCATGGGGTGTCAAACTCAAGGGGTGCTTAAATCTGGCCCACAGGGCCCGCCTGGAAATAGCAAACTCCTTCTGGCAGCCAAAACAGGGCTCAAGGAGGGGGGCGCACGCAGCACCTGCGGGGTCCGTTTTCAGCCTGGATGGTCTCCTGCAGCACTTTGCCAGCCAAAGGCCAGCAGGGTGCGGCAAGAGGCATCCATCCTGTCTCTCCCCCTCCGACCCTCGGAAAGCTACAAGGCTGATCCAGCCCTTGAAGAAATCCGGCCCTTGAAGAAGTCCAGAAGAAATCCCTGGCTTATGAGAATCTTGAACAGTCAGGTTCAAACACCTTCAGATAATCCTCAACTTACAACCATTTTTAGCAACCCTTCAAAGTTACACTAGTGTACTTATAACTGTCACAGCAGTCACATGATTACAATTTGGATGTTTAGTTAACAGGCAGTATTCATGACGGTTGCAGCATCCTTATTTTATTTATTTATTTTATTGCATTTTTATACCGCCCCCTCTCCCGAAGGACTCGGGGCGGTGTACAGCAACTAAAAACCACAGAATAACAAAAACTAAAAACCAAATTAAAAGAATTAAACAGCTGTAAGTTAATTAAAATTGAGTTTAAAAGTTAAAAAATTTAAAAATTTAAAAAAAATTAAAAAACATTTTAAAAAACCCTAGGCATCAGGCCAGGCCGGCTAGTTGAAAAAAGTGAGTCTTCACAGCACGTCGGAAAGCTCGGAGGTCAGTAATGGTCCAAATCTCAGGGGGGAGTTCGTTCCATAGGGAGGGTGCAGCCACAGAGAAGGCACGAACTCTCGGGGTCATCAGGCGACATCGGCCCGATGGTGGCACCCCAAGAAGGCCTACCCTGTGGGAACGCACCGGTCAATTGGAGGCTGATGTGAATTCCATACCACATTACTATAACTTTTTTCTTCATGTTTTTTTGATCAGCTCAAGCAACAATGTGACTTATTTTATATTGTCTGAAGAACATATTGCTATCAATTTACTAAGGGAACAACATCTTTATGCTGCATGCTCAATATATACTGAATTAAGTATATTTTTAAAAATTTAAAGTAAATTTAAGTACATTTTTAAAAACCCTCATTTTTCTTAATCATTTTCTGCTCTCCAACATCCTGTAAAAAGCTGCCCTTGAAAGATATATTTTTCTAGTAAGATTCAATGCAGCATGTTCTATGGGAGTCTTAATATGGAATCTCATTTTACTTTGAAAAAAGAACTCCCACTTATAGGGAGTTTGTTAGGGTGCTTATCTTAAGATTCTTTCTTTTAAGTACAATTCTCCTAAGAAAGGGATGATGAACAGACAACAAGAAAACAGATTACAAATCACTTTAGTTGCCTGACCCCTATTATGCATGCTGCTGCTACTAAAATGGGTGAGTGGGAGAAGACAGGACTCACAATGGGGTTAAATGATTTACAAACTTCCAAGCTAAAGTAATATATCTTTTTCCTTTTTTAAATAAAATGGCTCCAATTGTTATTTCCAACTTCAAAACCTGAATTCAAAGACACATTTATGAGTATTTGTGAATAGCAAAAAAAGGAAACAAAAACAAAAGCACTCCTCTGTGTCTGCTACAGAATATATTTTTGTTTTCTCGTATGATGTTCAGATAAATGCAACTTATAATTCACAAGACAATGTCTTGGTAGAAGTTCTACATTAACAACCTAGCCATCTTTAAAATTCATCTATTGTCCTTTTAATTTCATTCTGTGGGGATCTAATTAGTCATTGCCTTGGGGAATCAAAGCATTTGTACTTTTCTTTTCATGCACAGTGCATCCTGCACTGTATCGTCATGATAGTTTGGTCCCTGTAGTTCTTGTCTTCTGTATCAAAGTTGAAAACCAATGGAACCATTAAAGTTCATTGTGATTCAGACAGAGTAACTCTTTGTATAAACATTTGGAGGAATACTTGTGAAGTTGTCATCTGAAGAGTTGTAATTACCGGTAATTCAGTTACCCACAAGAAAGGAACAAGATAAAAGACTCATGTAGCCTGGTATCATGTTTTTCCCAGGGGCCAATCAGAAACTTTTGGGAAGCCTACAAAGACAACCAACAAAACTCGAATACAGGACATTTGGGATAGTATTTCCTATGAAAGATCACACAGATGGTGCAGTATTACACTGGAGTAAGTGCTGGTTGTACAAAAACATGAGGTTGTGGGAATAATCAGTATTTCTTTCCCAGTTTCAGATTCTATTTCATTTGTGCCATTTTCTACAGAAAGAGTGTTGGCCCACAGATATGTACTCAGGTATATTTTAAAGAATGTTAACACATATCTTTTCTGCAACAACTTCTGGAATCCTGTCTTCCTTATTTTTCAAATGAGTGGAAAAGATTCCTAGTTTTTGACCTACTATTATTGTTTTCTAACTTTTCTGTAGTGAATAACCAGGTTTTAACATTGCTTGCTATAATCCTATTTTATTGATATTTTTATCTGAATTTTGTTCATGGCTTTAAGCACCCAGTGGATCAATGGAAGATTTGTAAATTTAATTCTGCCTGTCTATTTTAAAAAAGTTAGATTATTTATACACCCATGCATAACATTCTTGAATTGCAGCTGTTTAATTTGTGTTTTAGCTCATAGCTGCCAAAGGAATTATTGCTCATATTCAAAGATTGTTTCTGTTACCAACTTTAGAAAAAATCTGTGACCTGAAAACAGAGCACCCAGTTTCAATAAGAGAAATAGTCCTTAAATTGGTTTTTCTTTTTCAGCAACAGTTGTCAAGATGTAAAAGTATTTCAAATATATGAATAAATTTTACATTCACTTTTTGAATCACCAAAATTTCAGTTCTCTTGTCAGTTTTGCCTGGGTGTGCTTTCAGCAAAACACTCTATAAAAGTTAAGAAGCAGTTGTCAACAAAGAAAACAGCTTGAGGACAATGCTTTACAAATAAGCTTTGATTGGTAAGTATGAATGTTTGCCAGCAGCTGATTTTAAAGAAAGGGGAAGGTGAGCTGAATATCCAAGTTCCTATATTGTGTTGCCAGGTTCCTCAGGGCTTCACTCTCTCCCCATTTCTCTTTAACATCTTTATGAAGCTGTGGGAGTTCATCCATCAATCCTGGGCAAGGTATTAATCAATGCTGAGGATACACAATTATAATGACTGCCCTACATTAAATGAGTTGTGATTTGCGGCTCTGTGTTTGTGGTGGTTTCAGAACAGACTTTAGTTCTGTTGTGACTGGCTATGAATTTGGAGGTTTCTCAAATCCAGTAACATTCCATCTTTATCTCTGAATGTTTCCCTAGACAATGTTGAAGAACATATGCATGGGTCCATCTTGTATCCCTTCCTGGACTGAAAGACTCTAATTCAATACTTCATGCTTTAGTTACCCTTTGTGAGGGTTTTGGTCTTTGTGAGGCTTCCTTTGAACAACATTTGGAATATATATATATATATATATATGAAACTTACACGGGAAAAGACCTGAATAGACCCAGACCTGCATACCTACACCCGTGAAACTCTACGAAAGTGTGTGTGTGTGTGTG
>JANHFJ010008947.1:240103-253709 GCA_032468195.1 Cerberus rynchops
AGCCCACCAAGGCCAAACCCAATCCTGATGTGGCTCTCAATGACATTGAGTTTGACATCCCTGATCTAAAAGAAGGAGAACATTGGTAACTGATGATGGGATTCAGAAGGTAGTTCTCAAGAATTTGGACTGTATTAAGTCTAATGAGGGGACAGACTTGTATACAAAATGATATATGCATTACAAAAGAAGTATACAATAATAAAATGAAAACAACCTTGATAATTTCCCCTTCAAGCCTGTCTTGACAGTTGAAGGGAAAGTGATTTTCATTAAACTAACAGTTAACCTGTAATAGGGTGCATTTAACCCCATGAAATACTTTTTCACAAATGTCTAAGAATGAGCAGGACACTGTACTGAAAAGGCTAGAGGAACTCAAGCAACCTCTTTTCATTCTACAATTTTTAATACAATGTTTCCCTGAAAATAAGACCCGAACTTATTTTCTCTTTGGCCCCAAAATAAGCACTGGGTCTTATTTGGGAGGGATTTCTTACTTGCTTACCTTAGGACCACCACTGCCACGCCTGCCACATCCTGACACCTGTTGCACCTAACTTCTTCTGTGGCCACTTGCAGCAGCTTGTGCCCAGACACCATTTGGCTCATCGTGCTGGTGCAGCCGCTTGCAGGAGGCTGCATAGCTCATTGTACTATTGTATATGTAAGTGGTGGTACTGGAGCAATGAGCCTTGTAGCATCCTTCTGTGAGCAGCAGCTCCGATGTATCAAGCTTTGTTGTGTCATGCTACAAGCAATGGCACCGGCACAATGAGCCACGTGGTGTCCGGCGACAGGTGGCAGCAGAAGAAGTTTGGCAGTAGCATGATAGGTGTCAGGGTGTGGAAGACCTGGTTGCAGTGGTCCTAAGATAAGCAGGTGCAGGGTACGTGGGGCAGTTCCATCCCCCCAATCCCCGCCCTAGCTTTATTTTTACACCTGCACCTTGCCCCACTTCATACAACCAGATGACGACCAGGGCTCAACTAGAGCTTATTTTTGGGGTAGGGTTTATATTAGGTGCAGGTGTGAAAATCAGGCTAGGGCTTTTTGAGATGGGTCGTACTTTTGGGGAAACAAGATACCTAGTGCTAATAATGAAGACAACAGCAAGCTGTTCTTTCTCCTTTCAATAGTTAAAGATACAATTTCTTATGAAAACAGAAATCTATCTACAAAAAGATTACCTGAGTGACTCTTACTTCTCTAAATACTGTTGTGTTTCATTTCTTTTTTCAGTGCAAGAATGGAATCTGTCTTGTGCCTGATGATTTCTTTACCAGAGCAGAAGATCAAGGAGCTTATTTAAAGTGTGAGATAAGGAAAGATAGGTAGAAACACAGGAATTTCTTACATGGTGGATCAAAGGGAGTGTAAGGGCCTTGGTCATCATCATCATCATCATCTTCCTCCTCCTCCTCATCATCATTCTCATTGTTTTCATTGTCATCATTTTCATTCTCTGTTTCATTGCCACCCTCAGCAGCCTCTTCATCTCTTCTGGTTCCATTTGTGCTTCCTTTAACAGAGTTGCTGAGCCCTGATCCATTCTCCATGGCATGTTTGAAAGGGACCTTGATGGCTATTTCTGATTCTCCATTGGTATACACTCGGCTGTTGATTAATCTTTGTCTCTGGAGGAAAACAAAAACAAAGTGAAATTTGCAGGCATTTTTAAAACATAAATAAACTGAATGAAAAGACAAAGAGATGTGCAAAACCAAATGACCAAATTGTTTGTTCAAAAATATTTGGCTGATGCCAGTAATATAATCAGGACATTGTGATTTTAAAGCACATGCAACTTTTATTGATACCTTAAGCCTTGTATACTCATTCCATAAGAAGCATATCAAATGCTGAATTCAATAGCACTTGAACAGACAGCGAATGTTTTATTTTTAAATAATTATTAACCGTTTAGCTTTAAATATGTTGGCAAATAACCAGAGATTCAGTGCAGATTGACTTTTGAGGAACCTGAGTTCCAAAGTCTAATGATGGCATCCCAATGACAAAGATTCTAGAAGAGTATGGGAGGAGTCAGATTAATACATACCATATCAAATTCTGGTTTGCCAGGAATTAACAGCCTGCTGATCCAAACACTCCCTTTATGTCCTCTTATAACTGAGTGCAGCAAGCAGACTCAAAATATAATGCTTTTACTGTGGACACCAAATTCTGACTAACCAAATTCCTGTTAATATGAAGTTATCAAGGTACAAATGAAGCTTTCTGAGTTAAATAGTCATCCCCACAGGCAGGGGAAATTTAGGACCGAGCAGCAGATACCATTCCTTTACTGCTTTCTTCCTGCTAAGATAATGCTTTCTGAGCAAGATGAAAGGAGGCAAAAACAACTTACAGTTAATAGTTGGAGTAAGAGAAAGGGTAAGTTATAATATTTGAATAAAACCTAGTAAATACCTCATTGATCAACATGCGACTGGCCATGGAGAGCCGGGTCCTGGGAGGAAAGTGACTTGTGATCATAATCCGGAGTCCAGCTTCTGAAAAGGATAGCTGGTGTGGATATGCAGACAGCAATTCATCCACCATGATTACAGAGGCTTTGCGGTGGAAATTTCCTAAAAAATAATTAACAGAATTGGAAGGAAAATGTTTTTTTGCATCATTAATTTTTCTTATCTGAAAATTCTATAATTTATGATATTTTTGACCTTAATTCCATTTAACATTTTAGTAGCGTTTCCCTAATTTTTAGAAACATACAATAATTAATTCTGAAAAATCTAGGTGCATTGAGTCAATTCACCACTGTCTTTTGCCTCTATTATCATATTTTTCTATCTGCTTATGTTGGCCAAATATATTTTTGATAAACACTACAAAATTCTATAATTTATATATAATTTATGACAAAAAATGAACTGTAGATAACTTTTAAATGATAGCTTTTAGATATATACCAGAAGTTATGGATGTTTAATTTTATAAATGAGAGATTTTTACTGTTTCTAACCTGGTTATGGACTAGAAGAATAATCCACTATACTCTCAACACTGTTGATCTGTATCTTATGCCACATGGTAAGCTAAAGATGTAACAAATTACAAAAGATTTAATGTTTTTGTTTGAGCCATTCAGACTCCTAATGTAAACAGCAGCTTAGTTTCCAAAATAGAACATAATAGGGCATTGTTTTCCAGATACTTTTTCTTACTAAATCTAAAATTCTTTTACTGTTGTGATTAATAGAACAATCCTATACAAGTCTATTAAGAAATATTTTTCTGTTTTTGTTTGTATAGTAGTCCTCAACTTACAACCATTTATTTAAGGACCATTTAAAGTTACAACAGCACTTTAAAAAATGACTTGTTTTTCACACTTATGATTACTGCAGCATCCCCATGGTTATGTGATCAAAATTCAGACACTTAGCAACCGGCATGTATTTATGATGGTTGCAGTATCCCAAGGTCACGTGATCATCTTTTGTGACCTTCTGATTACCAAAGTGAATGAGAAAGCCAAATTCATTTAACAACTGTGTTAATAACTTAACTACAGTGATTCACTTAATAATTGTGGTGGTAAAGGTTGTAAAATGGAGGAAAACTGACACAACTGTCTTGCTTAGTGATGGAAATGTTGGGCTCAACTGTGTTGTAAATAGAGGACTACTTATATTTACTTTAATAAGAACTAGACAACCTGCGCCTCAGTTGATCACCATTGCTGGGCCATTATTTCAGAGATATTTCCTTATTTAAATAGAGAAGCAGAATGATCATGGGGTGCTTAAAAAAGATGTGGGAGTAGGAGTGACTTCTAACTTCCTGTTGGATTCCCCATTGAGTTTTCTTGTAGGAAGCTGGCAAGACCATCAAAAATCCACTGTCCCTCCCACCTGTCCTACCCTAAAATTCTGTTATTCCTTTTTTTCTTTCCTCCCCTTCCCTTCCCATCCCTTTCCTCCCCTTCCCAGTAAACAATTAAGTGGCTGCTGCTGGGTGGGTGGAGAAGAAAGGGATTGTGTAAGTGGCTGGGAAACTGTCACAGAACATTGAAAATAAGGATCATGTGACTGCAACAGCAGATGGCAGGGCTGAAGCAATTACAAATTCCCCAAACTTCCTCCCCTTGGGAGTAATAGGATCTAGCATTCTGTAAGTTGGTCCAGTTGAGGTACTTTTGTTGACATTTTTGCGCTTTGATGCTCTGTCTTACTCAATTACAGATTACAAACAAACAGACTCAAGAATTTTAGTAGTATATAGATCTACAGGAAGATGAACAAAGAAAATGAACAAGAAGCCAGTAAGTAGACAGTTCAAGGCTCTCTTTGGCCACAAACTCACAAATTCAATTCAGTAAGTCCCTGAGAATTTCCAACTCAGCAGATGGCAAAATCATGTTGATCTTGGAAGCTAAGCAGAGTTGGAACTGGGTTTGTGCTTGGATGGTGAGAGATAACCAGGGAATCCAAAAGCTGTAAGGTATATTAGGAAGTTGAAAAACATCTCAGGAAAAGATAGCATCCAACTACTTCTATACTGTTGCCAAAGAACTTGAGTCCAAGACATTTTGCTTTTAGTTAAGAGTTCCCAGTTTCCCACTTTAGACCTAATAACATTAACTTTCTAAAAAAGGTAAGAACAGCCACTGTCTTAGTCCACCAAATTGCCTACTCCTTATTTGGAAAGCTTATGTTCAAGTAGAGGCCCTCTCCTCCTGTGCTTCCCCACAAACTGAGATTAGAGATTCTGTCCATACATACTGCTAAACCAGGATTTTTCATAATGGCTTGTTGAACAAACTAATGACCTGGTTCAGAATGTAATGCTAAGACATCACACTGTTTCCTTTATAACACTGTTGTGCCATAATTGGCCCATAGGTGCCACTCCACTTCCAGCTTCTGTCAAGGGAGCTGCATCTTTTCAAGGGGGGTGAAGAATGCCTGCAGCTCCATATACACCCTTAAATATTGACAAGAGATTTCTCTTCAGTTGTGTGCTCCCTAGACTTCTTCAGCTGATTTTGAAGGATGCAAATGCTATTGATACAGCATTTCTGCTGCCTATCTAAGGACAAGTAGGCAAATGGGAGAGAGGGAGGGAGACAGGCTGGGAAAACGTAAGGGAGGAGACACAGTAAAGGGAGGAGTAGGAAAGAGGATATAAGACTGCTCAGTTAGTTCCACTATTAGCAAGAAAAACTGAGTAATTTGTTAATTCTTTGGCTGCGAGCAAATGAAGCTTGGCTTCTTCCTTCATCAAATTTGAAAACTGGCTATTAACGAGAATGGACTAATTTTGCCTCTTCACTTTATTTTATTTAAGATCTTCCTATCTCATTCTTCAGCTAAACCTGAAAGAGCATCTAAAGTAATGATTAAAGGAATGCTTAGTGACAACAGAAAACAGTTTACTTCGCTTATTATATAAAAATTAACTATAGTATATAAAAGCTGAATATCTAAAAATGAATACAGGAGTTTCCAAATCGTATTCAATGTGACTTAATTTACAGTGAGATAGTGATATGAATATGAAGCATCTAAAATAGTTTATAAAAGAAAATTCAGTTTGTTCAACTAGCACTAGATCTTTATACAATTAATAGAAAAATTATATACCACATCTGAGGCTAGTAAAATATTTCAAAATCTGCTGAGAAAGAATGACACTACTGCACTCATAAAACCTAACTCCAACTAACTAACCAACTTCCTTCCTTCCTTCCTTCCTTCCTTCCTTCCTTCCTTCCTTCCTTCCTTCCTTCCTTCCTTCCTTCCTTCCTTCCTTCGCTTGGAACTCTCCTTGAAATTTATTTATATTACAATTATGTTCAGTGGAGTGGGCAGAAGACAATATAACCTTATCACAACCAGTTGTGACCAATGGTTGCTATGTGCAGCAAATAACAGCTTGTAAATAAATCCCATGGATGAGATTCAGTCGGATCAAAAATAATGCCTAGTCTGGCCCTGAGTTTCTATCTCATTAAATATCAGCGTTCTACAAGCAAGCAGGTTGACTTACTGGAACAGTTACCTTTCTTTAGTAATACCACTGTAGCATCACAATTGCTGTTGTCATCCATCTCGGTATTATTTGCTAATCCATTCACCATATTTGTTACATTCTTTGTCCTCCGTTCAAACATATGCTGAAGATTGGCATTAAACCTATACAAAGAGGAAAGAATTAGGAATTATTTTAGACACAGTTAGATGCAATATGACCCCTGGTCTCATTTCAGATTCCTGACTGAATGTGGTGGGGGAAGTACCGTAGCAGAGCAGCTACTTTTGAATTATTGGTTGGGAAGACCCAGACAACATTCATTTGAAATCCTGTAACCTTTTACTTTACTGCTAAAAATGGTTCCTATTGGGCCACCTTCACGAGGCCCAGTATTTGATATTTTGCCTGGTTACATGATGAACGGAATCAGTTTGGCTCCAGCTGGCCTTATAAATTATCCTTCATTTTAAGTAACTTGTTTTGTGATATGAAGATGTCCCATAGTGAAGTTCCCCATAATTCCCCTTGTCCTGTCAATTGAATCAAATTTAACCTGGTTCAGAATTTACTGCTTTGTTCGCATTTTATTCCCTTTTGGTATAATGGGTCTGGTTATGCAGAACTTTGACACCATTCTCTTCTAGTTTTGGCATGTTTTGTGATTATCTTGGGAATTAGAATTCTACTCATGGATAGGTAAATTCTGCTTATAAATTTACAGTTTATATTGAAAATGAACAAAGATATTTTTTGTAAAGTAAAAATACTACATATGATGAAAGCTGTAGCAACAAGTTTCTATGACTTGTATTAATGAACATTCATTGATCTCAAAATAGTTAAGCTAAGTCAGACCTGCTTAATACTTGGACAAGAGCTATCAATAAATGCAGAGCTATAAATTAGACTTGGCTGTAAAGGAGATAAAAGCAAATGACTTCTGTATTGTTGCCAAGGTAACTTCATAGACACGTCTAAGTAGTCATCAAGAGCAGAGTTCAGCTTGCAGAAATCTTGGCCTTTGCTTTACTTGATGTACATGGATGGAAAATAGAATCCTATCTATTTACTCACTTATTTCCCATATTTCTATACTGTCCAGCTGTATTTGTGTACTGAGCTCTTTTGTTTCCTCCAATAATCTTCTGTTTGTTTATTCTACGAAACATTCTATGTAACCATTTTCCCTCTAGCTGTGGGCTAGTAATGAGACAGGCTGCAATATGGCTAGATTTGCCACACATGTATTCCAGAAGGTCAGATGACCACAAGGTTGAAATAAATAGGCCCAGAAAATGCTAAAAATTTTCTGCTGCCTTGCAGTTGACCATTTTTTTCTCATATTTTGCTAATATAAGAGTAGGATGAGCAATGACAGAAAGTGGAGAAGCTAGAAAGAAAAACCCAAGGTGTCTCTGCTAATTAAAATGGGAAGGTATAACTGCCAAAATATACAAAAAATGCACTGTATTGAGGAGAAGCTTTTAAGCAGATGCAAAAGGACACTGTAGGAGCTGCATGTAATCCAGATTTGTCTAAAATAACATAACATGGAACAATAAATAGGCAGGGACATATTGTACTTACTTCATGATAAGAATGTAAATGATGTACATCAGTACTAGGATTAAGGATTCCCACCTGTGATCAACCAAGGGGGGAGGGAAGGAAAAAAAAAAGTATTACAGTTCCATGACTATGATTGCCTTCTGTACTGAAATTCAGGCCAATGACACAGGGCAGGGTGAATGATAACAAGTGTGGAACATAGAGAGCAAGATACCCTCTAATAATACTATTGCTTACGGAGAGTGAGATGGCACCTAATGGTGCAAGAAGAAATCTTGGCTATCAAAAAAGAAGCTGGATGGATAGGGAGAAGGCAGAGCAAAGTGACTGGCAAAATTTACAACTGAAAACAGCATGCTAATTCCTTTCAACCTCTGACCTTGAGATAGTACTCATTCTCCTGAGATGTGATTGTGTGAAGGAGAAATCCCTAACATGTTGGGGAAAACTATAGGTCAGTCTATCCGTGTCCCTCACATTCAATTATTTGGAATGGAAGCATCAGCCAACAAATAGTTAACAATATATAATGGATGGAGAATATACAAATGCAACTGAATTTTTGACACAGCTCATCATAACCATTCACTAAAAACAGCAACACAATTCATTATTACCAATTTTGTTTTTACAGATGTGAATTTGACGTTACATTTAAGGTTGTTTGGGAGAATTTCTTTGATCCTGATGGCTGATCCAAAAGTCCTGGGAAAGAGGTTTTCTCTTTTAATTTTAAAAAAAGATTTAGACAAATCATTCTACTATTTAGTTTTCCTGCAGGATGGAAATTGATTCCCTGCAGAACACTAGTTTTCCTTACTTTGCTAAATTGGCAAATGACAACTGTACTACTTACCAAGCAACTTTTTCATCATAAATAAACTGAGGGGGAAAAAATAGAAAAATAAGTATTACTATGTAGGACTGCTAATAATATATCTACTGCTTTAAAAAAACAATTTCAGTATTTTATGCTGGTTTTGTAACCCAAATTATTCTACACATTTCCTTCTCTCAGACTGTTCAAGCATCTGTAATGTAGAACTCCATACTTTACATGTAATTTTTATTTTAAATTAACATGTGAATTAGAGCAGAAACCCAGATTTTAAATAAATCAGTGTTATATTTATATATACAGTATCATTTCAGAGTTAGAGTTTCCAATTAAACTATCCAACAGCAATTTATCTAATTTTAAATGAAAAGGTGTGTGTGTGTGTGTGTGTGTGTGTGTGTGTGTGTGTGTGTGTGTGTGTGTATGTCATACAGATAAGCAAATAAGTGTGATATAAAGTTCTGTTAACTAGTTGTATGGGCAACATATGTGACTTCACTTTGCACTGTGAATTTCATGTGAAGAACTCAGTTAGACAAATAGCTAGTCATATAGCATCTTTCTGAATAGCACCACTATTTTCATATATTGTATGAATGCTTAATGCTTAAATTTGAATAGTACATCATATATCCATCTTTCCCTTGATGTTACTTTATACACACATATCCATTCTGTATGGGGAAAAACTTAGTTCCACTTCCACTTCCATACTGAAATCACAGCCCCTGATTCTAGCAGCTCCTTCAGCAATCAACATGTAGTTCTATTCCTCTTCTGAGATGTGGACCAGGAAGATGCTTTCCTCAATGTGACCACCAGGGTGCACTGACATTCTGTGCTTCTACTTGACTTCTGTCCTTTTTCTTTCAGATGTGCCTACAATGATGCTAGCGAATTAAAGTGCCTGGAATTAATATTTAGGAGTCGAATTTTCATGGTTACACTTCTATGGTAGCTTTCTACTTCCTTTATAGTTAGGTGATTAAAAATATACATCTGGTTATCTGTTTGTTTTTACTTATCACCTGCAACTACAGACCTCATTATGAAGTAACTTATAGGCGGGAAACATATTCATGCTTCATAATAATAAATATCATAGTTGAGGAAGACAGCAAAATGCATTTCTGATTTTGTAACCTTCCCTTTTTGCCATCTAAATCTGGCTAAAGATTTCTAAATATTATACGACAATGGAAAAAAGGAAAAGCTTCTATACAGTCCTTAACCAGAATGTGGTGCTCCTAACTAGAGAATGAACGAATGTCCAGAACTCCATTTTGCTAGGTGGCTGCAATGGTTTATTTTGTCACTTCCACTCCCCCGGACCATGCATGCTTTCATGATACTGCTTTACTTTGCTTGAGCAGAGTTTAATTCAGCTACAGAATTATTCTGCATGAGCCTGAAGTTGGCGCAACTGCTTTAAGGTTCAAGGGATTAAAGTGAATATGTCTGTTAAAGCAGCCTCCCTTTTTTTCCCAGGCTTGGCAAGAGGTTGAAAAAAAGAGGGAAAGGGACTGTTTTAATGAACAGTAGTGGAACATTTTGTTTATGTGAGGCTTTCAAAGCACTTCTTCCATGTTACTTTGGAATTGTGTACAGCTCTAGGGAAAGTCCTATCAAAATTTCCATATGATATATGGAATAAAGAAAACAAAGCAGAGAATGTATCAAGGAGATAGCAGCAAACAACTTAAGGAAGGAGAATAAAGTAATCACACTGAGTGGTGAGAGACATCACCTACTGTACTTGAAATATTAGGCTCACTGTTGTGATTCATACAATTTATTCTTTACTTAATTTTCTAACAAAATGAAAAAATAACTATCAGCATCATACAGAGTATTAGCACTTTCAAAATGCAACCAATCACTCTTTTGTCATACAAATAGCTATATAAATATTCCATATAAGTAGTATTGAACCTGCATATTTATCTTCCATGTCAATTGGTTGAGAATTGCAGTCACTAAGCAATGCAGTCAATTTAGTGCAACTGCTTTGTGCTGGCAAACCATGCAGTCCCAGTTGTCATCATTAAATTACTGTCCCAGTTGCTGGGCATGGCCTCTTTCTACCAGTTTCCGACAATCAAGGAAGTTCTACGCTGCTGGCCCTAGGATGGGGAGGGAGCAAGTGGGTGCTTGGGGATGCATGGGGGGTGGGGTCGGACAAGGTGTGTGAGGCCCTCAGAACCTCTAGGATTTTCAGCCCCAGAGTCAAGAAGCTTCTGAAACTTCTCTACTCTGGCAGTGAAAATCTAAAAATTCTGCTTGGATTTTGGCACAGGGCATCTTCAGTCAGTCTTTAGACCCTGGGAGCAGACTGAAAACATCCTATGCCAAAATCCTAATTGGATTTCAGGATGAATCTGTGTCATCCAGTCCCCAGAGATGAAAGAGATCTCTCAGCTCTGGGGTCTAGCTGAAATACCCCATGCCAAAATGATGCTTTGAGGCAACAGATCCGACCTTCCCTGCTGGCTTCTCCATAGACTTTCTACGTAAGCCAGCAAGGAAGATTGCAAATGGTGATCACATGATCACGGGGCACTTGGGAATCAGTTGTAAGTGCAAATGAGTTGCCAAGTGCTTAGACCACATGTCCACAGGGGCACTGCAACTTCCATAACTTCAGGCACTACTTGTAAGTCCCTTCATTCAACACTGTTATAATTTTGAATGATTACTGAATGAATGATCAGAGGTCAAGGATTACCTGGCCAGTATGGGAAAGAAAATAGTTTCTTGAATAAATCTACAAATTAGTTGTACTAGGTAGTCCCACTCACTGTAGGGACTACCTAGTACCAAGTACCATCTAGTACCAAGATGTTGAATTTGTTTACATAAAAATCTCATGTAATGGAAGCCAAGAACTTAAGGATTGCCAGAAGTTTAGCATAACCAGATGTGACTTGCAAAAATCATGACTGTCACTAAATAGCAGCAAAGAGATAAACAGACATCTTGCTTTTTGCCTTCTAGCATTAATCCAGGCTACCATTATAGAGCCATTGTTATAGAACATGCACAAGTATGATTTCTGTCTTTATAAATTCAAGCAGATACTCTGAGACATATAGTATATCTGAAAAGATATCTCAGTCTTGGCCTTTCAGACCTCCAGAAAACTGAGTTAATCCAAAGGGTCTGTTGGTGTCACCCAATGTGATTATTTTCATGGCATTTATGATTTTAATTCCTATTGTGGACATTTTATTTAAATGCTTGTTTTTCTTGTAATTACTGTAAATTCCTGAAAGACTGGCAGTTGCAGCTGGCATAAATAGGATAAATAAATAAAATATAACAGGAAATAAACATCTAAAAATGGAGAGAAAGGGATAACTATTATTTTTGTAAATAGCACAACATAACATCTTGGCGGTTCACAAAACAATTTTTTTTCAATGTTATTAAGACATATTTTCTGAATGACAACATATGTTTTACGACTTCAGAATGTATAGCATTTGCTTTAAATATGAAAATTTGGTATATTCAATACAGCTGTGACTATCTAAAGCTGAAGCCTCACATTCTAAAGTTCTGAAACAAGCTTTTTCAGATCACAATAGACAAAATCTAAAGAATTACTAAAGGATAAAATCTGAAATTATTAGGAAGTGTCACTTGTATTCAATTAAATGGAATGTCCAGAAGAGCAAAACAATATATACTGGCTAAAACATCTGTGATTACTAAAACGTTACAAAATAGGAAGATCAACCCTCTTTTGTTTGTTAAGAGCAGTCAGAGACTGAGTTCACATCACATTCTTATCCAAGGCCAAATTAACCATGGCTTATTCAATTGTGGATTTGTATAATATATCTAATCATAAATTAGCTATACAAACTGGATATATGCGCAAATCCAAACCAAAATTTGATTGGCTAGGTCAGTATGGCATGCACACATACACAACCAAAAACCTTTATTTAGGAGAATAACTACTCAGTACTTACCAAAATAAGTGCAGCAACTGAGCAGGTATAATACCCTGAATCTCTCAAAAGGCTCCAAGAAGACAGTGCAACTATCTGAGAAAAAAAGCAAAAAGAAAATGAATTGGTTGGGATAAACTTTGCATCAAAAACACATAGCAAAAAAGGGTTTTTAGAATATTTTGGAAGTTTGGGGTGCTGTTTCCCATATACAATTATTCAGTATGAGAGATCTGAAAATGTTGCAGTTTTGAAACCCAGGGTTACTTCAAAGAAAATACCTAGTTCCACACAATGAGAGATTAGGTCTCTGTTCTGATTTGTAATTTAGCTTGAGTTCAAAGTGAATCAGGGCAATTTAGGCCAGAACTCTGCCCTGCTCTGTCCTAATTCAAAACCTTCTCCAATGCTGTGCATCCCAATTTTCAATTCCAGTGCACTGCTCCACTGCAAATGATGGCTCTGCAACACACACACTCTCTCCCTCCCTCTCCCCCCCTCACACACATACAGCAGAGATTGACATTGATTGTATAAAATATTGATGGAAAGGTTACTGGTTTCCTTAAATGATAGCTATATCTGAAATTTAAAGTAACCTTTTTAAGTAGACAATGAGTGAGCCTTTGAGATGGGTAGCAAGCTAATAGGCAAATGGGCTCTGAGGCATTGATGAGGCAATACAGCAGTCAGCTAGAGAGACGGGGGAGAAGCAGATCTCAGTACATTGCATTTGCAGGGGAATTTGCTCTGGGAATTCTGGTTCTTTTGCATTCAGACAAAAGTAAACCTGCACAATGAGATGTCTACGACATCAGATTAGTTTGAGGCTAGTTTGTCAGTTTGGCTTGGGAGATACCAGAATGACTGTTGTGTAAAAGAGGGGGCAGGAGAGCAACAAGATGAGGCACTGGCAAAGAAATGTTACCCCCTCCTTCCCTGTGCAAATAGGTCGGTCTGTTCTACCTTTCTTCAGACTTGGAGTAGACCCACCACAGTTATTCATTGGGGCTGGTTTCTCTAGTTTGGGGGCTTGAACAATGGCTCAGCTTTCAGGAGGGAAAGACATGCCTCTGAAAGGGGATAGGTTTTTCTGAGAATCCTCACAGCAAGAAGAGAATTCTTTTTTCCTGAAACCATGTTCCAGAAATGGGAACAAGTCAGGGCAGACTATCCCATACCAAGTATTTAAAACTATTTCTGAATCTGACCTTGGATGTGGACCAAGAGATCACTTATG
>JANHFJ010008949.1:8752-20301 GCA_032468195.1 Cerberus rynchops
GAAGGAAGAATGTTTGTGTGCTGGAGAAAAACTCTCTTTCTCTTTCTCACCCTGTGACGGCTGCATTTAACAAAAAGAAATAGGGCTCGGTTTTGCTGTTTATCTCCACTTGTAATTTGACATGGCACGTATAAACTGGCTAAGAATGGAAGGAAGGAAAAAGGAGTATGAATCACCGGTGATGATAATTGCTCTCCGATAGCGCTTTCATTTTTTATTTTTGTTTTTTTACTTCTAGGGTTTGGTGGGAGCGCCAGCGAGACCCCTTTATATCACTTTCGGTAGGGCTGGATGAATCAGTTTCCCACCCATGCCAGTTTCATTTGCATTCAATTATGCCTATTCCCTCCAATTTCCAATGCAGTTAGTGAATTAAGGGTGCATGCACACATCCATACAGCACGCCTTTTTATCTACAATTTTCTTTAATCTGTGCCATGTAGGTTGCAATGCTGAACACATTTGGAGAGGTGCTTTTTCTGTTTTTTTTTGAGCTGAGAGCAGAATTAAAAGAAGAAAAAAACCCCCAGTATGCTCCTATTCACATATACAGTACTGTATTTGGAAGGGCAGTAGAGGTGGGTTCGCTTAAAAAGGCAGATTCGTCCACCGTGGTCTTGTCAATTAACTGCTGCTATGTCTGTTTTGACTTGTGCATGATGTGTTTGACCAAAAGACACATTCACCAATGTCTCTCTTCTACTACCTGCTTGGTATTAACCCTTTGTCAGGGTTCCAGCTAAACTCCTCACTTCCATTCAGCACTCAGAGACACAGTCCAGCTAAGTGAGAATTTATTGAAGAAGTCATACTGGCACGTCTGGGAAAACCCGAATCTGAACTTCCAGATTTTCCCATCACCCAAGTAAATTCCACAACCCGTCCCCTTCACCTGTCATACCATCACGTTGCCCAATCCAGCAAGGTTGAAAGAGAAACCAGTTCTCCCCACCCCCAGAGACCCTTTGACCCTTCAGTGTGTCCAGGAATAATCGCTTAGAGCATAATTGGTAGTCTAAATAAAATTCTTTGAGGATGTCAAGGCTAGGTCAACTGACACCTGCGAGGGGTTGACCGAATAAGTGGTTTCTCTTTCAACCTTGCTGGATTGGGCAACGTGGTGGTATGACGGGCGAAGGGGATGGATTGTGGAATTTACTTGGGTGATGGGAAAATCTGGAAGTTCAGATTCGGGTTTTCCCAGATGTGCCAGTATGACTTCTTCAATAAATTCTTACTTAGATGGACTGTGTCTCTGAGCGCTAAATGGAAATGAAGAGTTTAGCTGGAATGCTGACACTGATATTCCCTGCCTTCACTTGTTTTTCTTTTGCTTGTTTTGAAATATTTCAAGACAGATCAAAAGGAAGATTGGAAAAAAGTATGGATATTCCACCTGTTAAAATAGAGGGATCAAGAAATAACTGGATTCGCTGAACCAGACAATTTTTTTTTTCCTTTTGTATGTCGTACAGAATGATTGTGATGTATCAACAGAATTAATCCTTTTTTGTAGTTCAACTTGCTTTCAGCAAATGAACCTAAAATTACAGAGAGAAAATGTCACTCAAACTCTGAATTTCGGTTCACGGGCCATGTTAAATCTTGTTGATGGAGCTAAAGTAGAGATGGAACCTGGTTTATTCTGATGGCCAAGATATGTGGACATCCATACTATCTCTGGGCATTCCAGGGGTTCATTTTATCCAATTGAAGGTCTGATGTTGTAAGATCCCAGATTCCTATGAGTTCTTAGCTTCCATGGATATCTCCCATTGATTCCGTGGGATCTTCCTTCCCATTAAAGACTAAAGTAGGAACTGCATGATTCTACATCAGCCTCTGTTCTTTATGCATATCTTTTCTGAAAAGTGCATGTGTATGAAATTCCATTGTTTAATGTTTAATACAGTTTGTTCATGTAAGCACGTTAAATATAAGTTCAACCATAGAATGTCAAAGAGTTAAAAAATACTTACAGGAATACTAGGCCTCGGTGTAACTAGGGTAGCCTAGAGTGCAAACAATGAAAATAAGAGATTTCAGGATCAATTTCATAAAATAATAACAGCAGCAACATAATGTTCATTGCATTGTGGTGATAAACGCATGGCAACACTCCTTTTTATTATTACTTCAAAATAGTTCAAACATATAACACATCTCAAAGGTAATACTTTGAATCTCACCATACGAATGTACTAAGTGTAGGTCTCCAATGTGTTGAGTTTCAATGCTCAGCATTACTTACTATTGATGGGCAACAAGAATTGTAGCTCAGCACCTCCATTGTGCAATTATGCTTCACAAAAGCTTGCAAAATAAAGCCAACATTTTGTAGGAATGTGTGTGTATGTGTGTGGGTGTGGGTGTGGGTGTGTGATACACACACACACACACACACACACACAAGCCTTTTAGGCCACATAAAACAAGTAGTGCTGTTGGCTGACTGAAGTGCATCTTCACCTTAAAGAACAGAAAAAACTTTGATTTTCAAGAATTTTTTTTTTCCCCAAAAGCCATCACTCTGCTAAATAAATAATTCCCTCAACACTTTCAAACTATTTATTAAGTCGGCATTACTATTACACTTCTCATTGTTCCTATCACCCATCTCCTCCCACTATGACTATAACCTGTTGCTTGTATCCTTACTATTTATATTGTTTATTTTTCCTAGTATGATTTGGATTCCTTATTTGTACTCCATAACTATCATTAAGTGTTGTATCTTATGATTCCTGATGAATGTACATTTTCTTTTGTTGTACACCAAGAGCATATGCAACGAAGACCTTGTGCCTTCATATGCACCTTGTGTGTCCAATCACACTTGACCAATAAAGAATTCTATTCAATTATATTCTAAGAGTACAGGACAGATACACTGTTTTCACTGCTCAAAAGAGTTCAGTGGCTGTCTTGAGATTCAAATGGACATGTATGGAGAACACTATCATCTAACTACCATTTAATTATTTGAAGCTAAATGGTTGCCCCATCTCATGGATGGAGCAGTTTGCACCATTTTCTAGGTGTAGCCTGCTGAAACATGTTGAGAGCTGAAATTCTTTAGGCTCACATTTCTACATTTCTTCGAGTCATAAGCTGCTCCTTTGTATTCAGATCTGGCCTCAGAATGATAATGTAGCTCTTGGGGATAAAGATGCAGACCAGAAGACCAGCATTGGAGGCTAAGATGGAGAATACCTGCACAGCCACCATGTATTTCCCTTTGGTGCTCAGGTAGGTGGGTACAAAGGTCACCCAGACACTGCAGAAGACCAGCATGCTGAAGGTGATCAGCCTGGCTTCATTGAAGGCCCCTGGGAGATTCCTGGCCAGGAAAGCCACCATGAAACAGATAGCAGCCAGGAAGCCCAGGAAGCTAAGTGTTATGTAGAACATGACAACAGATCCTTCATTGCATTGCAGGATGATCACTCCAAACTGTGAGTGAAAGTCAGAGTCAGGGAATGGAGGAGAAAGTCCAAGCCAGATGGAGAAGATGATAATTTGGACAGCAGAAGAAGAAAGGATGATGGAGTTGGCCAAGCTCTTACCCAACCATCGCTTCACTTGGTTTCCTGGTTTTGTGGCCAGGAAAGCCAACACAACCGTGATTGTTTTTGCAAGGAGAGAAGAAATGGCAACTGAGAAGATGTTGCCAAAAACTGTTTGTCGGAGAAGGCAAGTGGTTTTCCTTGGTTGACCAATGAAGAGAAAAGGAGACAAGAAGCAAAGCAGGAGGGAGACCAGAAGGATATAGGATAGATCCCGGTTGTTGGCTTTGACAATGGGAGTTTCTTGGTATTTAATGAATATGATTAAAACAAGCCCTGTGGTTAGAAACAAGAGTAGGGAAAAAGAGACCAAGATGATGCCCAGACTTTCTTCATAAGACAGGAAGGATGTAACTTTGTGGATACATTGGGTTCTGTAGTGATTTGGATATTTATCATCTGGACACTTTGTGCATTTTCCCATATCTGAGAAAATAAAATAAAAAAAAACATTATTTATTTAGCATTCTTTCCCTTACAAAAAGATATATCGTTTTGGAACAAAAGCTGATACCAGCAACATTTTCCAAGATACATTTTGTAAAAGCCCCATAAAAGAAAATAAGAAGAATATTTTTTCTAACAAAATGTTTGTTTGTTTGTTTGTTTGTTTGTTTGTTTGTTTGTTTGTTTGTTGGCTACCGATCTTCTGATAAAAGATATTGAGCAGTTTATAAGAATAAAAAATAATAAAAAATATTAGAACAAATATTTCAACAACAATTATAACTAAAGATAGGGAGGCGATCAGTGGTGGTGTTGAACCTAGTCACATCAGTTCTAGTGAACTAGTAGTGGCAACAAGTATTTGGCCCTGCCCACCCACCCCCGTCCTATCCTGTCCTATAGCCCCTTCTTTTTTTCTAGCTCAGCTGAATCACACAGAAAAGCTGTTTTGCATACCCCAGCAGCCTTCCTACTCACCTGGGCTGCCTCAGGTAAGTTCAATAGTTTCATTTTTGAAACTTCACAACATCTATTTTAGTCACCAGGCCTTTGACCATCTTCATTGCTCTTCTCTGAACTTTTTTCAAGGTCTCAACATCTTTTTTGTAGTATGGTGACCAAAATTGGTTGCAGTATTCCAGGTGTGGTCTTTCTAAGGTTTTATAAAGTGGTACTATTGCTTCATATATCTTGACTCTATGCCTCTGTTTATAGAACCCAGCATTGCATTAGTTTTTTTGGCGGCTACTGCACACTGCTGGCTCAGAAGATTCTTACCTTGTGAGATGCTGGCTTCAGAAAAATCTAATCTTGCAAAGTATATCAAATGGCTAATGGGAGCATTAGTAATATGGGTGTAATGTGGTGCCCCCCATAACTGTGCACACCACTTCATTGTGGACCTGTGATACCTGTTCAGCTGTCATCAAAGGCAAGCCCATATAGAAGGCATTGCAATAAAAATACCAGCAGATGGACCTAAGACAATTCCTCAGTGGTGGCGAACATATGGCATGCATGCCAGAGCATAGCTCCGTCAGATTTCTCTGTTGCATTTCTCGAAGCAAAGAGTATAAATTGGTAACTCCCCACGTTGTGCTTTTCATCTAGAGTCTAGGTGAATCCACTTCCATAAGCCTGTCCTTTTCTTTTTATTCCACCCTTTGAGAAATGATTATTAATTAATCAACACCAGAGACAGCTGAACAGAAAATATTTAAAAAAAAATATTTAATAGAATTTGGAACAGAAGAATAATCCATTTGCAATTGGGGCCCCTTCCATAGAAAATGATTGGAACGGTCAGAAAGGGTGATAGCCATATTGCAGCTACATCTTAAATATAGTAATAATACAGTTACATCCACCTCACCCCAAGTCTGCCCTTTAACATCATTGGTTAAATGCATATGCATAAATCATACACAAATTGGACATCATCAGTTGTCGTGGTTATTGTGATGTTGTTAGGTTCACAATCTTTGCCAAACCATATCTGGAAAACACCTAACAATGCTTGGCATATAATCTGCTTCCTTCACTCTTATATAACTTAATAATAACAATACAAATTAATATGTATCGCTCAACTAATATGTTTTCTTCCCTGTTTCACAAACATCTCAAGAAGTCCATAGATTTTTATAGACTTGTTTAAGTCAGAGCAACCTTGTTCCCAAAATCACTCCATTGAATAATACAAGTTATATAAAAGGTGATCTTTTACAATCTACTCTTAAAAACATGGCTTCATTTTGGTTCAGTCTCCTACAATCTTTTACAGGCCTTTACAGGAATAAATCTTATTTCTCACACTCCCACCTTCCTGTGTGGAGATGGTCCCTTCCGGACAAGGAATGCAGTCATAGCAGCAAACTGGCTCTCCTTCTCGTGCCTGCTTGAAAAACCCAGAATGACATTGGTCCACACATTTGGACTGAGGCAGAGACTAAGCAGAAAAACAAAGAATTTGAATAAAAAATGATAGGACAAACTATCCATTGAAAATGGCGGTTGACATTAATCAAATTGTCCCTCAGCTTCATTGGGGTTAATATGAATTCTCTAACTAGTTCTAAATGATTGCAGGAGACACAACCAGTGACAGATTCTTCACTTACTTCCCCCCTTTTGCTTCTGGAATATACCTAATACAGTCTGAAGGGATGAAATCATGAAAAAAAATTAAACATTGAGTGATAACCAGTGGGATCCTCCATAAGGCTGTACAAATTCCTTCATTCTTTATATATGCATGCTTTTAAAATATGATGATGCATTCACATTTTCAATTTCACCAAAATCTGTGGGGAGAAGGCGAGGCATGAATAACTGTGGAAAAGTGTGGGCTTCTTAAACATATCACAGACCATGGACCTGAATTTTTAGGGGATATTCTCCTCAACCAGGACAAGCTGAATCTTTATTCCAATGATGATTTCTCACTGAGATCAGTGGACTTCCATCCACTTAATCAGATTAAATTTCATCAGATTCAGTCCAACCCTGAACTCAGGTCAATAGAATTTCTTTTGTGTTTGCTATTTGAAAAAAAGTGTTAATCAAATGGAGGCCATCATCATCACACACTTTAGCACCTGATAGCTTATAAAGAGCATCATTAATTTTTTTGTTATCATTCTACAAAATCAATTGTAACCAGACAACACACTGTCAATGTGAATATTGAGGTTTTTATGTACACCAAAGGAAAATAAATAAAATTCCGCCCACCTTGTTGAGCAATTTTAGTTGTGACAGAGTATCTTGGTTGATAGTAAGTCTCTGTCTTTCAAAAGTCCCCACTTGCTCTTGGATAGGATCCTTCTTGGGGAGAATCACCAAGCTCATGATGTTCAGATCTGCTTCTATATCCCCATTTTGGTCCAAGTACAGTTTCTTCTGGGAAATATTGCAAAATTCATTCTTCTCCAGAAAGGAATGAAACTAGAATTGAAAATCCAGGAGTCTTAAAAAATGAAAAACCCTGATTTCTTATTCCATGTGGGATAAGAATTCTTCTACAGTTGTCTAATTTGCAGACAGAGTTGGGTGAATACATGTTACCAATATATTCAACAGTGAAAAAGGTTCAAGCAAAATTTGATGCTCATGGGGAAAAAAGGCAAATGCACATAAAAATTTCAGGAAGTGAATGATGTGGTCTGGGAAGACCCCAACTCAAGTACCAGGTCCCCTTCAAAGTACCATGTTTTGATAAGGTATTATACATGATTTCTAAAATCATAATTTATTTAAAAAATCCATACATCCTTTTGAAATTAGCAGTGTTTAATATCAAAATATATTTCTCATGGTGGCTGTTCTTTGAGACATTATGTGCCAAATTGGGTAGATTGGTAAAACCTCTTTGCTTTTCATAGTACAAATAGGTTGAGATGGACCCCCTCTTTCTCCTTTGGATTCCTCCCTAGAAGGAACTAATTTTGGTGGATCCTTGCTGGGACCTCATACCTGCCACGGCTGCAGCCTTGGAGCTCCAAATGTCTCTTCACTTTCCTTCCTTTTCCTCCTGAATCTAGTGGAATATGCAGCATTCAAGGCATGGGCCAGAGTCATCATGACACTGTAATACTGGTCATCAGTTGTGATTTTAAAGCTATTTGTTTGCTTTTGTGTCCCCAGTGGAGCTTTTTGTGTGCATCTTCTTCGGCCTTTGACAGAAAACACATGCTTTGAAAAAGAACAGTGAAAACACTGATCTTGAAAATGGGGACTCACAAAGAGATCGGATTCAAAAGCATCACTTGGTGGCCTTTCTTTTACCAGAATAGTAAAGGTCCAAATACTATGGACATATGTGTGAATTCTGCTTGAAATAGTTGACAAATGCCCAATGCTTGTTGTAATCAAGACTTTCCCTTCAATGGGTCCTGGCAAACCTTCTAGCGTTAAATGGAAAGAAAGGATCCTGTCCGAAATGGATTCAAATTCCATGAAGTGAACAAAGACATTGACTTGTCTCCACTTAGAGAGGGCAGCCCTGAAAGCTGCTGTAGGTGTAGTTGTTGAGAATCTTTCTGATATAACAACACAAATTCCATTCCTGACAAGCATTGGATTAAAAGTCCTCATGAAATTCTCTCCCTTCCCTGTGTCTGAAGCAAAGAGACCAATCAAGGTCCACTTGAAATGGAGGAGCAGTTGGACAATTCCTGGGTGCTCAATGCCTTCTTTGGGGAGCAGCCGATAGAGAAAGGGGAATTGACTTTTGTCATTTGGCGCCTCTGAAGCAGTTTCAATGCTGACCTGAAAAAGCAATGAAGACTATTGTGTTATTATATTTGGGTCAGATGAAATCCACAACATTAGATTTTTATAAATCTAACTTGGTTCTCAGGTACATATTAGAATAACTCATTGTTCATTGGCTATTCTGCCATATCAAGATACAGCATATAAAATACAGAACATTTCCAAGATTCTATATAAAATAGAATAAAAAACAAAGTTTAAAAGAATATGGATAAAGAATGGAAATTATATCTCTGTATCACCTACAATTTACCACAATCGGACCCAAATATGCAGATTCCAACTTGTTTTTTTTTTTTTTAAATGGGCCTACTGCATGTTCTTTTAATGTACTGTAAGGAAACGAAACAGAACAGAACAGGACAGAACAGAACAGAACAGCACAGCACAGCACAGCACAGCACAGCACAGCACAGCACAGCACAGCACAGCACAGAACAGAACAGAACAGAACAGAACAGAATAGAATTAAATTCTTTATTTACCAAGTGTGCTTGGACACACAAGGAATTTGTCTTTGGTTCATATGTTCTCAGTGTACATTAAAGGAAACAGTACATTCATCACTTAATGATAGTCATAGGGTACAAATAAACAATCAAATCATAGGAGGAAACAATAAGTTATGTATCTGATGAGTGGTCTAAGATACTGATCCCTCTCACTCTCTTATACAATTGAAAGTGAAATAATAGATGGGTTATGTCTATCTCTGCAGCCCCATAGAGACAAGTCTTTTCATTGTAAGGGGCTTGGTTAAATTTTTGATTCTTAACCATTGTGTCCAACTGCTCAAATCTTAGCTGAAGTAAATAACACCTAAGACATTTACACATTTTTGTGTTGAAATTCTTGGCAATTTGGAATGTATGCTTTTCGAGGTTCTTCCATTTAAGTATGCCATCCTGAGGATGACTATCTCTTTCTCTTCTTTGATAGCCTGAATTCTCAGTGCCGCAATCTTTTTAGCTTGTTCTCTAGTTATACAAGAGACAGGGAGACCACAATCCTAATATACTTACTTTTACAATCCAAGAGGTCTTTAATTAGATATTAGGCCATATCAAGATACAGATTATTAAACACAGGATATTTGCAAGAATATACAGTATGTATAAATGAAATATGCAAGAAACAAATTCAGTGCAAAGATGTATGCATTTGATACATATTGATATCATATTTTTCCATCACCCACCCAGTTTACTGCAGTCAGACTCACATGTACAGATGTCAGTTGAACTGATTTGTTCCAATAAATAGACATCTTATATCCATATTACGAGGATGGTTGTACCTTTCTCTGCTTCTATGTCTTAGATTCTTTGTGCAGCAATCTTTTGTGGCTGATCTCCGGCTATTCAAGACAGAAGGAGACCACAGTTCCTAATATAATTTGTCAGTTTTACAATCAAAGAGGTATTCAATTGAAATTTTGTTTGTTCTAACACAGAGGATTTGGGGGTTCTCTCCATTTCCATAGCTTCCATAGAACAATAAGTGTTAGTCCGCATTTTAGGTAAAAAAGAAATTGTATAAATCACCAAATCAGTTCTGAGGGTAGTAGCTGACGTCCATTTATGATGAATTTGACAATGAATTTATTCGATTAAAACATAGTTGACATATTGACACATGCATATACATATACATTTTATGAACTATAGATAGGATTGGGACTTTTTCATGAATCTGGGATTTGTTCGCCATTGAAACTCATTATTTTGGCTGAGATCAAGTATGTCCCATCACTGCTACATCTTCTTCATGTATAGAAGACAATATTATTGAACACAGAGTTTCTCCTCATCTTCAGAAGTTTGAAGCAGAAGTCCCCAAAACAATGCAGATAATATCATGAGGGGGTCGGTCTGTTTCCATTCTTGTTCCTTCACCATTGTGGCTCTTCATCCTCAGTCATGATATTTACAATGCCCATGGTGAAAAGCAGTTCTTGTTTTTTTTTAAAAAGTATGATTGGATTTATTGCTTACCCACCACCACCCGATTCACTTTACCAAATAGACAAACACAAACCTGTGGGACTTTGTAGGGGCCTACTAATGTTGACATCTGGATGGAGATATCCTTGTCAGCTGTATCAACAAGTAACAAAAGGTTGTCCTTCCTTCCACAGCTGTAGTTGGGAACATTGGCTTCTCCAGGAGATAATATATCCAACAAGGCATCTGAAGTGCCACGTGTGTTATCACAGTTGTCATGGATGTTGTAGCCCAATGTAAGATTGTGCAGGAGCAGGTGATTTTTGTTGACTACTTGAATGGTGAACACGTGCAATTGCAGTTTTACATGACGGATGCTAATATGATTTGGTGGCAGACTGCTGTAAAACAATGCCCCTGCTATTATCAACAAGAGAAACAACAAAATATATTTCTTTTAAATTAATCCTCTTTGCCTTCACAAGCCTACTGGATCATAAGCCAATTTTCATCCAAAACCAACGAGAAATGATAGACACGATCACAATTTTGTTTTAAGGAGTGTTGGAAAGAGGGGATGGAGATAGACCTCCACCAGGTTAAGAATCACAAATACACATTTTTTTCTATTTGTATTTCATCTCCCACTGTCAAGCATTCAGAATCATTAAATCATTAAAGTAGAACCATCATAAAAGGAAGAGGATGTTTCATAAGTGAATCAGAAAAGCAACTCTAAAAACAAGTGAGCCTCTATTTGTATGACAAACAAGCAATTCTAAAGACAACATCATCTATTTCTTTAAGGATCAGATACTGAATATCAATGTGCTTATAAAAATATGGAATTGGTTTGAGCAGGAACAACTATAACCAATTCAATCACTACTTTAAATAAAAATCAGTATTCAAGTAATAAATTCAGGATTTGATGGGGAGAAGAAAATAATCTAGATTTCTTTCAGGTTTTTTACTGTTCCATTTTTACATTTAAGACTTTTCCACAAAATATAACAAAGAGAGAAACCATGGAAATAAAAATGATTCAGGAAACCAGAGAAGTCTAGCAACATAGGAGCAAATCAAAAGAAGAAGAAAAGATGCAGCCTTAGAACTGCAAAAGCCAGTGGAATGCAGCTCCATCACACTGAATGACTTACGAGTAAGTCTGACTATAAGGAGCCATGTTGAAAGGCAATGTTGTACGTGACATTGTGGCTACAGTGAGGATCATACTAATAAGATGGTCTCCTGGCCTGAAATAACTCCATGGCTTATTCCCATCCTGCTGCTCCAAATTCAGTGGGCACTTCCTTTT
>JANHFJ010008949.1:21872-31975 GCA_032468195.1 Cerberus rynchops
TCATCCCCAATGCAATCAAAACTCCAAAGAAGCAAAAGTCCTTAGAATGAGATTTTATTGAAGACATTGTATTGGCACATCTGGAGACGTGAGCACAAGCCCTGTGCGGGAAAAGGATATCAAACTCAAGGTATCCAACAAGTTCCTTTCTGTTGAAAGACTACAATTAAATGTAACAAACTGACCAGCTAATACACACCCATATTTATTATTGACTTGATTTGCAGCCTCCCCAAGTGTCCTAAGCTAGCTAACAATCAAGATAAACAATTGCATTCAAGGAATTTTCAGATGAAGTGCACTTTTAAATGCCAACGCCCAAATTTAAGGGCTATTTCCCTTGAAATTGACCCTTATTACTTCTGATATCAAGATTCGTTTACACCAAAGTAATACTTCAGTTTTCAAGCCATTGTCATAGTGAGATGGGCAGCAAATAAACTTAATTAATAAATAAATAAGTCCACATCAGACCAGTCACTCTTATTTCATGTGAACTGAAAGCCATGGACCTCCTTCCTAAATTCCACTATCCACTATCCCAAATGGGGTTAAAGAAAGACATATATCACTATGGACTTAGCTGACTGAAACATCACCGACTATGGACCTGCAATTTTAGGAAATCCTGACTACAGCTAAGACAAGATGAAGCTTATTTACCAATTGGAACAACAGGACCTCCATCCAATCTTGATTCCATTTCATTGGATTCAGTCCAAGCCTACAATCAGGCACCGGTCAACAGAATTGCTATTATCTTTGATAATTGAAGACATGGAACAAGTGTACCTGAAGTTATTAACATAAAAATCCTCAGCATATGAGGCCCTCTCTCTCCAGTTTTATGGTGACAAATTACAGAAGAGATATTAAATGGCAATTATTTGTGTCTTAAATAATAATCACCCCAAATCTCATTTTGGATATAGCTGAATCAACTTACAACAGTGTTCAGCATTATAGCGTCTGAAGGATACCTTGGTCAATAGAACTGAAGTCTCCCTATTGGTCTAAGAAAAATATCAAAGTTTTACTCCACACATTCATTTCTCAGTGAAGGTTACCCATTTTTTGGGTAGGTTTAGCCCGGTTGAAATGAGTCCTAATTCTTTGGATAAAAGAGAAAAGACAGCAATACTTTCCCCACCTTGTTGAGCAATTTTAGCTGTGAAAAAGCATCTTGTTTGATTATAAGTCTTTGTCTTTCAAAACTCCCCAAATGCTTCTCAATGGGATCCTCCTTGGGGAGAACCACCCTACTAAGGATTTCCAAATCTGCTACTACGTCTCCATTTTGATCCAAGTAAACTTTCATCAGGGAAAGATTGTACAATTCACTCTTCTTTAGAAATTGATGGAACTAGAATGGAAACAGACAGGGATTTTAAAGATAGAAATCTTGATTTCTTATTTCAAAGAGTCTTTTTACATTTGAATCTTTCTTCTACAGTTTATTTAACTTGCAAATATTGTGAATTGGGAGAAGAGGGGTTACCAACATTTTCAAAACTCCAGAACAAAGGTTCAGTAATATTTCTCAATCATGCAGTATACTGACAAAAGGTATATTGACAAGATATAATTGATGAAATTGATGAAAGGTCACAGATCAATTGAAGAAAACCCACAAATAACTAGATCATTCATAAACTCCTTGAAAACATCAGGGTGATTACAAAAAAGCAAGGATTGGTTAAGAAGAAAGTTCCAAGGCTAATCTTCATTCTGCTAGATCAGATGAACTAATTCTACTTTATTGTAAGACTATATTAATAATGTATAACAATGTGAAGATCCAAATCTTTCATGAACGTTTTTGACAGTTGAAAAAATCAGGAAGGATCTTTTCTGAATTTCTTTCTCTTTCTGTTATGCAGCTCTGGGTACACCCCACTATCACTATCTTATCTAATCTTTCCCAACATAGCATCTGTTTCTCTGGTCCACTAAATCATATCCTCACATTTCCTTATTAAACTGTGTAAATGCTGGTAGTATAATTTGATTTTAGCAAAGAATCAACAAAATCCCTCATGATGTGATGAATAGGGATCTAATTAACTGAGTACTGTATGGGATGATAATTATGTCTTTAAAATTATACTCAAACAAATTTTAATCTTACTGATAAAATTGGGGAGTTATGAAAAAACAATTAAACCTTGGTCATTTATTATTTTTTACTTTAATTAATAAAGGAAATAGATCAATCATGTTTCTGTGATGCAACAATTGTAATAATGCTTGGACAAAGATATTTTGATCTCCTTTAAAAAATTCCCACTTTCCAGAAAATAAAAATATGATTTTGTGATAGAGAGAGGTGCATAAGTAAAATCTAGTTGGAAACTAACTAACTTTTAGCATCTAGGACTTGATACATGATTGTAGCTTGTATAATACAAATAAATGGCAGCCACAATCTATATCTTTGTTTAAGATTTCATTTGTAGTTCCTCTCACATTGTTCTATATCTGTAATGGCTACTGATTATAATAAAGTAGTAGTAAGATTTTAATGATATGATAATAACCATATTATTATAGGCAACACCTATACCATTTTAGACGACTAAGAGACTTCAGACTGCCCCCAAAAGCACTCAGAAACTTCTACTCCTGCACAGTAGAAAGCATCCTGATGGGCAACATCACTATGTGGTTTGGAAACAGCACCATGAAAGACACGAAGCTCTACAGCGGGTGGTGCACATTGCAGAGCACATCATCCGCACCAAGCTCCCTGAACTGCACTCCATCTACAACAGATGATGCCAAACTACAGCCAGGAAAATAATGAAGGACCCCAGCCACCCCAACAACAGACTGTTCACCATGATGCGGTCAGGAAAACTTCTCCGCTCCCTGAAAGCCAACACAGAGAGACTAAGAAGATACTTCCCACAGGCAATACGGACCCTAAACCAAACCATAACAACCCATGACTAAAAAGTATTCCCATAATCTACATCTCTCAATCACTCTCTAATTTATTCTCTCTCCCTGTCTATACTATTCTGTTGTTCTACTACCTACAGTCGCAAGCATACACATTTCACTGCATTTCGTACCATGTATGACTGTGCACGTGATGAATAAAATTTGATTTGATTTGATTTATTAATTTGACAATAATGCCATTATTGATCCAGTGGACTCATACCAGGTCATCTTATAGGAAATCTCACTTGGAGAAGACATTGTACAAAATTTTCATCAGCTTTAGGCAAGGACAAATAAGGCAAGGAAGAGATCAAAGGAGCTGCTTTCAGCCTTGAGGAAAGACTACAAGGAGAAGAGCCATGTTGGTTTACAGGAGCTTAAAATCAGAAGGAATCTGAGAACATTTTTTGAATATACAAAACATCTTAGTTGTGCAAGGGAAGATGCTGAGCTCTTCCAATAAGTACAGGATGTTGGACAGAAGCTTAAGATATTAAACCACCAAACTGAGAGGACATCAATGACCCTGAAAAGGAATTTAGTTTGATGCATCCTTGTTGTGACTCCATACCTTCCATGGCTGCAGCCATGAAGCCCCCAACCTTTCTTCTCTGTTCTTTCTTCTTCTCTTGGATTTGGATACAGCATTTAAGGCATGGACCAGAATCTTAATGACACTGTAATTACAGCTTGAATTAATAATGTGAATCCCATTCTTTTTCTCTTGAGGATCTAGTGGTGCTTTCTGGATGCATCTTCTCCGGCCTTTGACAGAAAAGATGAGTTTTGAAACAGAGCAATGGAAATATTCATCTTGAAATTTAGATTTCAGAGAGAAATGTGGTTTATAGGCATCATCTCTTTTCCAACTTGTTTTCCACTGAAGAGGAAAGCTCCAAATACTGTGGATGTACTTTAGAATCTTGTCATTCCTAAATAAATAAAATCCAACCATTGTCATGATCCAGACTTTCCCTTCAATGGGTCCTGGCAAACTTTCAAGTGCTGAATGGAAAGGAAGAATTCTGTGCCAAATGGAATCAAGTTCTATGAAGTGAACAAAGACATTGACTTGTTTCCATTTGGACAGGGCATCCCTGAGTGGTACTGTGTGTCCAGTCATTGACAATTGTTGTGATATAACAACACAAATTCTATTCTTGACAAGCATAGGAGTAAAAGTTCTCATGAAATTCTCCCCCTTCTCTGTGTCTGGAGCAAAGAGACCAATCAAGGTCCATCCAAAATGGAGGAGCACTTGGACAATTGCTGGGTACTGGATTCCTTCTTTGGGGAGCATCATATGGAAAAAAGGGTATTGACTTTTGTCACTCAGAGCCTCTGAAGCAATTCTGTCACTGATCTGAAAAAAACAATGAAGAATTCTATGTTATATTTGTGGTTGCACCAAGTCCCAATTTTTAGATTTTAATGAACCCAACTCTTTCTCATGCACATATTAGAACAGTTTCTTGATGATTAGTCATTAGGCCATATCAGGATACAAAATATAAAACACAGAACATTAACAAAATAGCACATAAATGTAGATTTAAAAAAAAGTACAATTGAATGAAAATAATATGTCTTTATGACCCCATAATTTACCACAATCAGACCATAATTTATTTCCAAAAAGGGGTTTATTATACATAATATTTGTATTCTGAGCAATATTAGGACCCCCAATATGTTGTTTCTCTAAAGTACAATCCAAGATATTGATCTTTCATTTTCTTATAGAATTGACATTAAAAATAATAGATGTATCCCCAACCTATGCACCATGGTCCACTAGTGGTCCATGGGGGGTTTGCAACCAGGCTGCAGAAATTGGCAGCAAGCACTCATGTGCACACATGCATCCTCACTTGTGTGAAGCAGTGGGTGAGCATACCTGTGCATGTTCTATTTAAGCCAGCCATCTGCACTGAACCATCCCCTCCACCTCCCTGCTGGTCTGGAATGCTGGAAACATTGAGGAACTCTGTCCTAAAACACACTCTCAAACATAGAATATGAAAAAAATGAGATAGAAGGAAGCTTTGAGGTCTTCCAGTCCAACCCTCTGCTCACACAGCAGATCGTATACCATTCCAGACAAAATGCATGTCCAGTCTCTTTTTGAAAACTTCCAGTAATGGAATACGCAGAGCTTCATTAGGCAACGTGTTCCACTGATGAATTGTTCTCATAGTCAGTGCCCATGGAAAGGGCTATGAGCAGGGTCAACATTCAGAGTCCCATTTTAAGGGCAATCAGTTTCTTCCATAGCATTCCTTTGTTTACTGTGTCAAATGCTATAAAAGCAGCAAACCATTCTTTCTTCTGGCTGATATTTTTTTAAATAGTTAGATGGTTCAAGGCAATGCAATTACCAACAGCGGATCAAATCTGATTAAAGTCTCCTGGTTCTTCTACAAGGAATGGACTTTTCATCTACCACTCTCAACTCTATTCAAGGGGAAGCTGACATGTATTTTAATCACAATAGAAGTTAGACAAATGGGCCTGGAATTGCTAGGATCCTTTTTATTCCCTTTTTTTAAATAGCTAGGAACAACAATTGTCACCTTTGACCTAAATGGGTACAGCAAGTATTATTTATATATGTAAATAAATCTGCTAATAGAGGGTCCAACCAGTTGGGGTATTTCTTGAATTATTCATCTGGTAGAAAATCCTTTCCAGGACAACACCACTCTTTTATGATATGAATTTGATCATGAGAATTTTAGGGCAAAAATTGTTGACATGTTGGCTAACATATTTGTAGGTTTGTAATAAAATGATTAAGTGATGTTAGTGGCCCCTAAAGGTTCTTAATACATGTATGTTTTATCTTCAGTAGGAAAGGTAATCCTGTCCGACTCTTTTTAAAAAATCTGAGATTTTTTTTCATGATTGAGGATATCATTACTTTGGCTAAGATCATGTAAAAATGTGAGTTTTCCATCAGTGCTGAACATTCCTATTGTATAGAAGACTCCTTGATTGAACAGACCCTCTCCTCATCTTCACAAATGGTCAGTAGAAGCCCTTTAAGCAATGGGGATGATGTCTCTTTTGATCCTTGTTCCCACCCCACTGTATATCCCAATCCCTATTCATAACACAAGTGCCATGGTGAAAAGCAGTTCTTGAATTCCGTAGAAAGGAAATGGTTAACTCTATCACTCACACTCCAACATCCAACTCACTGCACATAAAAGGAAAGACAAACACAAACCTGTGGGGCTTTGTAGGGGCCTACTAATGTTGACATCTGGATGGAGATGTCTCTGATAGCTCCATCAACAAGAGCCAAAAGATTGTCCTTCCTTCCACAGCTGTAGTTGGGAACATTGGCTTCTCCAGTAGAGAGCATGTCCAACAAGGCATCTGAAGTGCCAATGGTGTTCAAATAGTTGTCATAGATGTTGTAGCCAAGTGTGAGATTTTGCAGGAGCTGGGGATTCTTCTTCACCATTTCAATATTGAAAATCATGCGTAGTATATTTTGAATTCCATGAAATGAACTAGTATAAACCATGCTCATATTAATATTAGCATCATCAATAGCAACAAAAATACTTTTTCTATATTTAATCCTCTTTTTTTTCTACCAGCTGAGACTTAAGCCAATATTGATGCAAAACCAGAGGCAAATAATAGTCACCCATCACCCTTTAATATTGTGAGTGTTCAGGATGGAGATAGTCCTAAAAAGTTTTAAAATATCAGAAATATACCATTATTTTTAGCAGTACTAATATTCATAGCCCACTAAACAGGTTGCACAATAATTAAAGTACAACCATCATAAAAGGAAGATAATTTTTGATAAATGACCCAGAGAAGCTGTTCTAAAAACAAGTCTTCTATTTCTTTAAAAATCAGACATTGAATATCAATCGGTTATAAAAATATGAAAATGGTCAGGCAAAGAAAATTAGAATCCTTTCAATCATTACTTTCAACAAAAGTCAGTATTGCAGTCATGAATTTAGGACTGAACAGAGAGAGGAAAACGATGTGGACTTTTTTCAAGTTTCATTTGCCTCGTGTTTCTACTCTCTGAAAATGAGACAAAATATAGAGGCTATGGAAGTCAAAAGGATTTAAGACATTAGTTAGGTCCTGCAATGTAAGAGTAAGTAAAATAAGAAGTAAAAAAAGAAGAGTGTTAGGACTGGAAATAGAGGTAATGAAACTCCATCACTGTGAATGACTTACAACTGAATCTGACTAGAAGGAGCCATGTTGAAAGGAAATGTTGCATGCTTTATTTCTGATGCAGAGATGACTATACTAACAAGAATATCTCCTGGCCTGTAATAGCTCCATGGCTTTTCTTCATCCTGGTTGTCCAAATTCAATGGGCACTTCATTCTAAGCTTCCCAGAGATTGGCTGGGACATCAGCAGCATCAGAAGCAGAAGTAGGAGATCCATAATTCATAGGGCTGAGTCAATCCTCTTGTTTCTAAAGAAGAATTAGAAGAATTCAAGGCACTGTCACAGGATGGGATATCGAGGGGCTTCAAACAGAGAGAAACCTGTAAGAGAGAGAAATTGCAATCAAAAGGACAGCTCCTGCCTGTAACTTGAGTCACAAAGAGCATAATCTGCAACATTTATCCTTTTCTAATGCATGATCCCTTCATGTTGCTGCAGTCTGATGTTTACATTAAAGACGGTCACTGGAGAACTAGGAGGAGAGGTCTCAAGGTTGGTATGGCAATAATACAATAACGGTGAGAAGAAACTTCTCCTCTTGGGAGCCTGAACTTCTTCCATGTAAGGAAGGGTAGCTGGAGAGAAGCATGTTAGTAAAAATCACAGATAAACCTCTTGGGGCACTGTTCTGTGGTGGTCACAGACCTTCCTTTTCAGATTCAGATTCAGGCTCAGATTCAGATTTTATTTTTCACATATACAATCATACATGGTACAATATGTAGTGAAATGCTTTGTGTGACCACTTGTGGTCATATAATTAAATTTTTAAAAAATACAATTTACAATTTAGGAAATTTGTACTTTAGGAAATTAAATTAAGATTGGATTAAATCTACAATCTGAAGTCTCTTGTAGCCTCTGTCTTGGCTCCTCAGTGGTTTCTGGGAGTCCTCCACTTGATCTCCTCAGCGTCGTCCACATGGCTTCTGCCTCTGTGCCTCAGCTGTTCCTCGGAGTGTTCGGAGCCTTTAGAGCCTTTGCTTCTTCACCTCCGCACTCTGTTCCGGTGTTGCTGTCTTGGCCTGCCTCAGTGGAGCCTGTCGGTCACCTACCCTCTGCTCCAGAGCAGCCATCCCAGCATCCCCATCAGTCTCCTGCACCCATCATTCTCACACCATCTCCCTCTGATCTTCTCCCGGGCTCCTCGTTCCTGCTCTTTCTCCTGGTCCAGCCAAGTCAGGTTCGGGACCAGAGCTGCTCCAGGCTGCTAAGCTTTCCGGATCATTTCAGATTGTCCAGATTAAATTAAAGTTAAATCAATCCATTAATTTGGCCAAAAAAAGGATGTCCAGAAAGTGATGCTGGAGGATCATAGTTCAACAGCTGGAAAAGTGACCTCTGCTGTCCTTCAATGTGGTCTCTTGCTTCCAGACACTGCTAGGGAAGGTCACCCAGAGCTATGGAGTTTGGTGCCGCTCATGGTTGGTGCCATTTAACTATAATACTCCCTGTGTTCTAATGTCATGAAAGCAATCATTATCCTTGAACCCAATCTAACATTAAGACAGGGCCTGTTTGGGATTTTCTTTTCAATGAGATCTTCATGGATCTTAAATTGGAGCAGATTTTAGAATTCCTTGTAACTGAAGTGAAATTTTGTTTGCAGTGTGTTCTAAAAATACCAATTTTTGCAAGACAACTGACTAATGCATAATTCACTGACCCATCAGCCAATTGATTCAACCTTTGAAAATAAGTCATGGTTAAAACTTGCAAGTGTGAATGCAGTCATTGGTGAAATGACCAGGTTAAATGGGTTGTAGGGCTATGACCGGAGTCAGTCTGGTGTAGTGGACAAGGTATCAGGCTAGTGACCAAGAGACAATGGGTTCTAGTCCTACCTTGGGCACAAAGCCAGCTGAGTAAAACTGGGCCTGCCAATCTCTCAGAGCCCTAGGAAAGAGGCAATAGCAAAGTACTTCTGAAAAAAAAAACTGGTCACCTATGGTCTTTCTGATAACTTTCAAACACAGCCATCTGAGGCTGTGGACATTCCTGAGTCTGGCTTCAGTCTTGCAAAAACAGCCAAGTGGTCTCTAATTTGCTAATCACAGGCAGATTTTTTTAAAATTCAGTTGCTCTGTGTAGAAGTGGCAGGAAAGCTCCAATCCTGATCATGAGAGTGAGTTTCAACTCGTCCTGAAGGCTGCAGACATGCTGATGAAGTTGGGGTCCTAGAAGACTGGGAGGGAGGGGGGCTGCAGGAGATTGATGTCCCATTCTGTCAAGGGCATGGAGGGCTTGCTGGAAAAGAGAAAGGCAGGTAGATCCTCCTACCTGATCTGGCTCAAGAAGTCTCAGGCATGGTTGGAAAAGGTTTGTCTGAAGGAGAAGCCTCTTAGCACACAACAAGGGTGGGAGAGCAGCAGTGACATCACTGCAATGGTGTTTCCTTGTAGTAGGGGGGTGCTTTCTGTTGGCAGCACAATGAAATATGGATGGTCAACCAGTATGGATGGTCACCCTGTTGTGGCCCTCCAGGGACCAGCAGAGCTGGTGGCAGACTCAGACAGTAAGGAAGTTGGGGAGGAACATGGGCCAGTCCTGGAGTCTGGAGAAGGCATCAGCAATTACACCATAATGTAAGTATTCTGAAAATTCCTGAATACATGGTTAAATATCAAATCAAATTCAAATTTATTGGTCCCATACACAGTCATACATGGTACGATATGCAGTGAAATGCTTATGCGACCGCCTGCGACCACGAGTAAGTTAAGGCAAAATGAGAGGGTAGGGTAGGAAATAAGTTAGGAAATAAGTTAGGGACAGTTGGGAAGATGGGAGTGAGATACAATAGTGGTTCCTGTTATAATCTTGAGTGTTCTTGTGGTTCCTAGTTTAGTGTCCGTATTGCCTATGGAAAGAAGCTTTTTCTCATTCTTTCTGTGTTTGCCTTCAGAGAGCGAAAACACTTTCCTGACCGCATCGTGGTAA
>JANHFJ010008955.1:29543-48573 GCA_032468195.1 Cerberus rynchops
ACAATTATTATATTTTATGTAACCCAGATTACATAATTTACAACATTTGTACAATGGTCTCACAGTTGTGGATTATATCAAATTCTTACATACATATTATAATAATTTTTCTATATCTAAAATAGGATAGGATAGGAAAAGGAAAAGGAAAGATTCAGAAAAAATAAGTGACTTCAGATCTTTTTATAAGCACGTTATCCTTCTCCCCCATTTTGTTATTACGTAAATCCCTTCAGACCTTTATTTAATCCTTTTTCAATCATCAAATCCATCAAATCTGTTTTCAGCAAAAAGATTTCCAGCAAATGAACATGGTTCTCTCCCCAAAGCACCTGAGGGTAGGACAAAAACCACAAAGTGAATGCTTGACAGAGGGAGATCCAAATTCAAAATAATGAATCTCTCCTTCGCCATGTGAGTTATTAAGCAGTGGAATAGCTTGTCTCCTGGAATCATGAGTGGTCCATCACACGAGGTTTTCAAATAAAGCTTGGACAGCCATTTGTCTAGGATGGTTTGAGAATTCCCGAGAAAGAAATCAAGAAAACCCCCCAACGTCCTTTCCAATCCTCTCATTTTATTATTTTAATCTGGGATCCCCACTTCCACATACGCCCCCCCCCCCAAAAAGTCTTAGATACAACCGTAGCAAAACCACCAAAAGTTACTATCAAATTGTGATTTTCAGTTGGGGAAAACATTAACAGCATGATTGGATTATAATTACTATACTTAATTTAATTATCTATAAATTCAATTAAGGGATTTTAAACCTAATTTAATTAAGCATAATTTATTTCCTGTTTCTTGATTAAACAAACTTATATAGCCACCCACCTACCAGAAGTTACTCTGAGAAAATAAGCACAGTAGACAGAAAACACATTTAAAACAATAAAAACAATTTTAGAATAGGGATAGCACCTTGGCAACTCAGCAGTTGTATTTCTGTGATTGATCAACCTCATTTTAACTTAGCATGTAGTGTGAACATACTAAATACTGCTGTCTCTTTCTCTGTCTGTCACATAGTGGTATAACATAATTTGTGAATGCTGCTTATGAATCAGCCAGAAAGAACTTCTTGAACATCCGTAGCAGAGAACAGATTAGCAGCTCCTTCAACCAATGTTTTCATATTATACTTGTTTGGTTACTGCTGCTGAAATGTAACAACTGTCAGAAATTTGATATTAATAAATAGTCTCTGGTTGTTGAGTACATATGGTCATGGTTGTCCCCAAAGTGCTTTTTTCAAAAGGCAACTGGACTTTCTTGTTTTACTTTGAAGACATTTTGCTTCTCAACCAAGAAGCTTCTTCAACTCTGATTAGATGGTGGGGAATGGGAAGGATTTATATTCCTTGCAGTTATTTGCATTCTTTTAGAGCAAGGATGCCAAACTCAAGGCCCAGGATCTGGAGCCACCCTGGAAACAGTGAAGGACTAGCCCGCAGTGCCTCTGCCAGCAAAAACAAAGCTCAGGAGGGCCACGTGCTTGCAGAGGGTTGCAGGAGGCCATTGCAGCCAAAAACAGAGTTCAGAGCCCATTTTTTCCACCACAGGCACCCCGGACACGAGTGATGTTGAGCTGGCCACGCCCACCCTGGCCACACCCACTCCAGCCTCCCAAGGTCAAACACAACCCTAATGTGGCCCTCAATGAATTCTAGTTTGACACCTCTGTTTTAGATCACTTGGAGGTTGAGATCACTTGGAGGTTTGTTTGTGTCATCAGGGTCAGCAGACTAACTCAAATGGGTGTGGAGCCTTTTTGAAACTGCTGAAAGGACTGTGTTGTAGGCTGGAGATAGATGATGTCGTATCCCTCTCCTTCTACTGAGAGAGGGCTATTCAGTTTTGACATAGATGGCCTCATTGACCCCTCTTTCAAAACAGCAGTCTTCTCTGTCCAAAATGTGGACTTTGCTGTGTTCAAAAGAGTGGCCTTTGTCTTTTAAATGCAGATGGACTGCTGAATCTTGTCCTGATGGGTTTGTTCTCCTATGTTGTGCCATGCGTTGGTGAAGTCGTCGTTTTTTTGTCTATATCCAGTCAACAACACAGTCCTTTCAGCAGTTCCAAGAAAGCTCCATACCCATTTGCATGTCTTCAATGAAAAGCAAAAAACAAGAAAATCCAGTTGCCTCTTGGAAAAAAAAAAAAAAAAAAGCACTTTTGGGGCAGCCATGACCTGGATGACTGAGAATCTCCATAGATAGACAAATATGTCTTTGGGAAACCTCTGAAATTGGAAGTTGAATCAAAGTCTTGTGGCTCCTGCTACATCAATTTTCTTTTTCTCTTGCAATGATACAGGGCCAGCCTGGACTTCCAGGACCACTGGGGCTCCCAGTAAGTGTCTGCTTTTCTTTGCACATGCTAGATGAGAAAATACCTCTGTTTGTACATAGTAATGACAGATAATTTTAATGTAACTAGGGGAAATGATGATTTTCCAATCAATTTCTCTGACCCTGGAGACCATCAGAATTTTCTGATTTATTTGATGACAGGATCTCAGAATGGAGCACTAAAAATGGGCCCAGGTTTTGCTCAAATATTTTTTGACCTCTGAACGTTCCAATGGAGAACCAGAATGGAACCCTAAATATCTACATGATCTGTATTTAATGCAGAGTCACTGGCCCCAACTCAGATCCCATAGGTGGTCTTAAAAATAAATCATGGATGGCTGCGGCCAGGGGATTAATTTCTCCCCTGCTATAGTTTTTTTTTCATGATGGCCATGCCCAGCATTGTGAGAATTTCTCTAACATGTTCTCAAACTCTAAATGTGGCCATGGTTGAAAAAATTATAATCCCCCAATGCAGTGAATTTTGACTGGAGAAAAGCAAGACGTTTTTTAACTCTTGGAAATTTTGATGCCAGTGTTACAACGCTTAATTTTTTAGCAGTTGACCTGCATTGAAAAATGACAACCTGTTGTATCTTTCAGGGACCCGGATTTCCAGGACCTCCTGTAAGTGCGACTTGTGACATGTTGGCTTACCCTGGTTGGTGTGCTTGATGATGACAAAAAAGAAATTTGCTTGATTCTCATTTAAATGCAAAACAATCAACTACTCCTGATGTATCTGGAGCCCATTCATTTGATGATCATTTGAAATTACAATGGTGCTGGAAAATGTGGCTTATCATCAGTCCTCGATTCTCACCACATCCCCACGGTCACCTGGTTACATGAACCAGGTGCTTGGCAACTAGCATGCATTTATGACAGTTTCCATGTCCCAGGGTCATTTGATCACTATTTGTGACCTTCCCAGCCAGCTTCTGATGAACAAAGCCAGTAGGGGAAGCTGGGCTTGCTCAATGACCACATGATTCACTTAACAACTGCTCTGATGTGCTTAATAATAGTGGCAGAAAAGGTCGTAAAATCAGGCACGAGTTCCTTAGGTTAAGCCTTGGGTTAGCAGTGGAAATTCTGAGCCCATTTGTGGTCATAAGTTAAGGACTATTCAGTATTCAGAGCCAGAAATTGAATAAAAAGGAGATGTGATCCAATCAAGGCAGCAAGTACAGATAGTCCTGAGACTGAGACTGAAATTCCTCTTGCTAAATGAGACAGTTGTTAAATGAGTCCCCCCCATTTTTATGACCTTTCTCGCCTCACTTGTTAAATGAATCACTGCAATTGTTAAGTTAGTAACATGGTTGTTAAGTGAATCTGACTTCCCCATTGACTTTGCTTGTCAGAATGTTGCAGAAGATGATCACAACCCTGCAACTGTCATAAATATGAGTCAATTGCCAAGCATCAATTGAATTTTGATCATGTGACCATGGGGATGTTGCAACGGACATACCTCTGAAAAACGGTTATAGGTCGGCTTCTTTTCAGTGCTGTTAATTTTGAATGCTCACTGTGAACTTGTAAGTTGAGGACTGCCTGTAGTTAAACAGATTTGATGCATAGAATTGATTTGGCGTCCTGACACATGTGCAACCATTCTTATTTTTCCAGTCGGAATATAATGTTTTGAAATCAAAACAAGGGAGATTTGCAAATCTGCATGCCCCCTTTTAACAAAAGAAAAGAAAGTGGACAGGAAAAGTGCTTTCTTTTCTGCCTGAGATTTTAGGCAGCTTATTAGTCATGTCGACAATCTGATTCAGCATCAGAGAATTTGGTATATGCTGCAGCTAAATGCCCAGAACTTTGCCGACCCAAGCAGAATTCGGGGTTCTTGGCTGGTGATCAGAAGCTGAAGTAGCAAACCTCCCAGCCTATCCAGGGGAAGGCTCCACTCTTCCGTGTACAAAAGGAGCACACAGTGGTTTTTTTAATAAAAGAGAACTTTTCAATTTTAAAATAAGTTAATCGGAGGTCAGCAAAATAAAACGGTGATTTTACAAAGTCTTTTATTTCCAACCATGCCTCTTTCAGCACCACTATAGGTAGTCCTTGACTTACGACTGTAATGGAGCCTGCCCATTACAGTCATAAGATGTAACGCTTGCCAAGCGTGACCGACTCAACTTTAGTATCTTTTTTTTTGCAGTGTTCGTTTGGTTAAGTGAATCTGTGATCATTAATGGAATGCCACAGTTGTTAAGCAAACCCACTGTTCGTTATGGGGTGTTTTTCGCCAAAAACCTGAAGTAAACACAGCAAAACCATTGTAAACTGCAGTCGTGTGACTGCTGGATGCTACGAAGGGCCATAAATATGGGATGGTTGCTGAGCACCCAAAAATGCAATTGTGGGAGGGGGAGCATCTATCAGAACTTTTTTCTTAAATAATAAAGTTTATTATTATTTTTTTAACATATCAAACTTACATCATCCATTAAACAGTGTATCGTTTGGGTGCCAACAATTTATATAGTAATAATTATAATTTACCATATAATATTCATTAGATTAATATTCATTCTATACAGCTTAAAATAATAATAATGGTAATAATAAGTGTTTCTTTCCACATTTAATAGCTCTCCTTTCTTTCCATATTCTTACTTATATTCCATATTTCTAGCTCTTATTTTTAATATCTAATCATTGGTAAAAAAAAAAAACCCATATCATATAATATTCAGTTTGTTCTTTTTCCTTAATTTCCAATGTCAATCTATTCATCTCCACACATTCTAATATTTTTTTAAATCACTTTCTCCTCTGTGGGAGTCTCTTTGCTTTTCCAAAATTGTGCAAGTACAATTCTAGCTGCAGTTAATACCTGTAAAATCAGACATGCATTTTCCTTGCTATATTTTTCTGGTAGAATGGCAAACAAAAATATTTCTGGCTTTAAATCAATATACTGCTTTATCATTTTTTTCCAGCCATGCATGTATTTTTGTCCAATATTTTCTTGCTTTTTATCAGAACTAAAGGACCAGGTCGTAAGTACAGTGCCTTTTGGCATCTTAAGTCAAGGACTATCTGTAGAATATATTCTTGGGATGGTAAATTGCTGTTTTATAATGGGCTGTACCTATGTGGTAAATAAACATGTCTCCCATGGATGGATGTCAGCAAGGGGACAAGTGGCAAAGTTTATACCATGACACTGATTCTCCCTGTCCTTAGAATCATAGGGCTGGAAGGGACCTCAGAAATATTCTAGTCCACCTTCTGCTCAAGGCAGGAGCCTTATACCATCCCAGTCAAGTGATTGTCCAGTCTACACCCTACAAGGATGTTAGGGCAGGATGAAGAGTTGCAAAATGAAATCACAACATGGCTTTTGCCATGCTTCTCCCATGGCAGCCATTGTGTGGATATATTTGCTACAGACTTTGACGTGCTCCTAGCCCAAACATTTTGCTGTCCCTGTTACAGATACGCATTATCATAATGCAAGATTGGTTTTGAAGGGTCATTGCTGAGCAACACAGAATCTGGCTAGCATGTGGAAATTTGCAGCGTTGGTTTCTGCCTGTCCAGGTAGGGCCAAGAAAGATCCCATGCTGAAACCCTCAAGAATTACTAGGCTAAGTGAAGATCAGATATGATACAAGGCAGCTTTCAGTCTTGCTATCAGCCAGAAGAAGAGCCATCTAGTCTTAGTTTTGGAGAGCTTCCAAAAATTGTCTTTCATTCTTTAACCAAGCATATCTTTTCTTCAAAGGAAGAAATCCAGCTCAGCCTGTATGGTGAAATAAATCCTTAATATCCTTCACTATCTTATTCTTTCATCTAGAATATATGTATGGTGAAAATAAAGCCCATGCCCTCTCTTTTTTCATGTCTCAGGGCCCCCTAGGGCAAGTTGGACTTCCTGGAGAAATGGGACCTTTGGGACTTAAGGTAAGGGTTCAGTCGAGATGTATACCTATTCTTTGGGGTTACTGAGTTTGTCAGTAAGTTCCAGTGTTCTGGAATCAGTTCTTGGGTACATATTGCAGAATGATGATGTGATGAAGGTTCTTATAGGAAAAAGATAATAGGATGGATGGGTGGATACAATATTAAAGAGAGAGAGGGATGGATGGATATGATATTAGATGGATGGATGAGTATATTGGATGGATGGAGAGATAGAGGGATGGATGGATGGATACAATATTGGATGGATGGAGAGATGGATAGATGGAGGAATTGAGGGATGCATGGATATGATATTGAATGGATGGATGGTGGCCATTCAGAGACTTCTCTGGAGCTCTTCTTTGGACAGAATGTTCCAGGCAGAAAAGCAAATTTGGCAGGATGAAAGAACAAACAAGGAACAACCCTCCTTCCAATTTCCCCAAGTGTTTTAGCCATGAAATTTAAAGTTGGCCTCAAGGTGGATATTGTCAGCCTCAATGTTTTATTCCATGGCGGATGTTGCCCATGCTTGATTATATTAAACAGAGGTAACAAAAATGATGGCTAATGTACTTCACTCCAGGTCTGGAAGTAGGTTTACTTGCTTTTTATCTGTAGACAAGATATATGCGTCATATCAGGATATTTGTAGAAATTGTCCAGGAAATACTATAAATAAAAAATAAGCTGATACAAAAATGTAATCTGGAGGCAACATGTATATATAAACCTATATATAACTAGAATATATATAGTTGATGCCACCATATGGCTGAGGGTATTTGCATCTTTGAGACTAACTCAACAAATAAGGAGAGAGAGAATGAAAGATTTGGAAAGAGATCCAAATTAGAAATTAAAAAATGAAAGCTACCCAATCACTCCCTCTTTCTTTTCCTAGGATCAGGAGTATGCATGCTAAATGAGTTAAATTAAATTAGATAATGGAAATCTTGTGTTCAGAATAGGTTGGTTCTGCATTCTACATAATTTACATCCTCATATCAGTATTATAATATATATATATATATATATTGCATAAGTTATTCTGTTGTATTTTAAAATAAACCAACCATTTGGCAAAACTTTGTTCCATTTTTGGGCAGAAGGAGACAAAAATAAAGTGGAATTGAAGACCGGCCCCAGAAATAATTCTTTTCCCACTCCAAATTGCCTAATAATTCCATTTTTCCTTCCTTGTTTTTTTTTAACTCATCATTCTCTGCACTCCTGGTTGCTTCCTTGGCTATGTTTCACTGTCTGACACTCAGGTGGCAACAGGAGCCATCATAAGCAGCATGTCACAACCTTGGTAACCTGAAGATGGATGAATTTCAATTCTCAACCTTCAACCTTGACAAGGTTGAAAAATGAGGATTCTAAGAATTGTGGATATTACTCCTGATGCCCATTTTTAAAAACTGTGGATGCTCACAATGGAAGTTTTGCTGGTGAAGTTATGAGTGGTAGATTATCTTTTGGACTTTGCTGCTGGAATGATTTTGTGATTCTTTTTATGTTTTTTAGGGGGAACGTGGACCAGATGGACCACAAGGGCCTCCAGGACCTCCTGGAAAGCCAGTAAGTTCTTGTCAGGCTTCAAAAACCAAGAATGACACAGTGAAATTCTTCCAGGCAGATTACTTTATTGTTCCTCACCCAAAGCCAAGGTCTTGATAAACTCAAGCATGCTACATGCCCTAAAGCAGGTGTGTCAAACTCATGGCTCATGGGCCAGATGCGTCACATGCTGGCCACGCTCGGTTTAACGAAGGGGAAAAAAGTCACAATACTTCACGTGATGACATCCTGATGACATGAATTTGACACCCCTGCCCTAAAGGAATATACTCTGGGAACTATTAGGGAGTATCAGAGTTTGCAGCAGTAAACACATTCAGAAACACACACAAGTAACTGATTCAGCAGGATTCCATTATATATAAGAAACTTCTTTTTATACTGTGTTTCTCCAAAAAGATACCCCACCTTGAAAAGAAGCCCTATCATGTTTTTGAGCTCATGTGATTTAAATTAAGCCCCACCTACAAAATTAGCCCTAATTAAGATCCTGCCCATCCCAGTGTGCAGGGGGTGGGGCGAAGCTAGGATGGGGATGGGGTGGTAGAGCTGCCCTACTTAGCAGGTCTTGCACACCCCAACACCTGCCTCACCTTCTTCTGGGGCTGCTTCTTCTGGGGCCACTTGCCGCCACTCGCATGCATCACCCCGGCCTCTGTTTTGCCTTCAGATGCTTTCTGGAAAGTCTCTCTGCAGCTGATAATAGAGCTTCAGGGTGATGCGTGCAGATGGCGGCAAGCAGCCACAGAAGAAGAAGATTCACGTGAATTGCCCCTGCCTCCGTTTTGCATTGAAATGCTTTCCAGAAAGTCTCTCTGCAGCTGATAATAGAGCTTCAGGGTGATGCGTGCATATGGCGGCAAGCAGCCACAGAAGAAGATTCACATGAATTGCCCCTGCCTCCATTTTGCATTCAAATGCTTTCCAGAAAGTCTCTCTGCAACTGATAACAGAGCTTTGGGGCAATGTGTGAGGGTGGCGGCAAGCAGCCGTAGAAGAAGACTTGTGCACATCACCCCGGCCTCGGTTTTGCATTCAGATGCTTTCCAGAAAGCTCTCTGCAGCTCTATTATCAGCTGCAGAGGGCTTTCTGGAAAGCATCTGAAAGCAAAATGGAAGCCAGGGCAATGCATGCAAGTGGCGGCAAGCGGCCCCAAAAGAAATGGGCCAGCAGCAGGCTCCTGCTCAGCAGGGCTGTCAGTGCCACCTCCGCGAGGTGAGTCAATAATCAGAATCCTCCAAAAAGAAGGCCTAGCCATTTTTTCAGGAGTCAAAAGAAAATAAGACTCGGGCTTCTTTTTTTGGGAGAAACATTGTATTTGTTGGGCTCCAACCGTACCTTAGCAAGAAATGCTGCTGAAAGATCCAGGAAAGCCAGGATGGATATACCAGCCCAAGTCTGACCTTTCCAGAAGTCAGACCACTCACATATTTCAACTTGGCCTGAATTGTGATTGGCACTGGAATTCCCATCATTAAGTGATGCAGTCATAAAGCATGACCACATTGTTTAGAGATTGCAATCCTTTCAGTGTCAGTTGCCACCATTAACTGAATCCCAATTGTTAGGCAAGTAAACTTCCTGCTGGTTTCCCAGAAAATGGAACACTGGAGAGAGGATAAAAATTATCCATTGATCTTGGGTTCAAGGATGGTCTCTTAAGAAAGGGGTGCATCACTACCCCCATCCAAGCAGGGAGAATACCCTACTCCCACAATGAGGCCTTAACTACTGCTTGGATCCATTCACATGCCATCTCCTTGGAATCCTTAACCAGCCAAGAGGAGCATGGATCCAGAACACAGATGGTAGAGCAAGGATCCTGTCCATATGCTCAGGATTCCCTTGCTCAAATTCTTTCCAAATAATCAAAGTAAGACATATATATCCCCATCACTTTCACAAGATATGCCATAAGCATCATAGTTTACTAGCAAACTAGATAAAATATTAATTAAGCTCTTAAAATTTAATTTCATATTAATTATTTTAAGTATATTAAGAAAATTTCTAGAATTCTTAATTTCTATTAGACAAAATATTTTACTCTGCCCAAAAAACTTGCAGCAGGCTGAATAACATTTGACCTCTGGTAGAAAGTCATTTTTATGACAGCAGGAAAAAAATATGATTCCTGGAACTTCTCATTTCCATTCTCCAACAACTAGCAATCAGGTAGCTAAGTAATCCTTATGGTTTTATTTCAAAGATTGTCTTAAGATACCTTTCAATACACATGACTATACCAAGAGGAGTATAGCCAATTCTCGCCACATAAAAAGAAAGCTATCCAGTAACAGCCTACTTACTATAATAAATATGTTGATACAATGTCAAAACACAAATCACAATGCACTCTTATAATTTCTTTATGCTACTGTCTCTTGGCAAGAGCAAGTCCAGCTTCTCTCCTGTCAGTGGCTGGAGTGATGTGACTTGAGACAGGGAAGCCCAAGCCCTCACCTACCCTGTGTAGATAACAAAATAACAGACTGAGTTGCAAGGGATCTTGAAGGTCTTCTAGTCCAACCCCCTGCTCAAGCAGGAAACCCTGTACCATTCTGGATAAATGGCTGCCCAATCTCTTCTTAGAACCTTCAGTGAGGGAGCGCTCACAACTTTTGAAGGCAAGTCGCTCCACTGGCTAAGTGTTCTGTTAGGAAATTTCTCCTTAGTTCCAGGTTGCTTCTCTCCTTGGTTAGTTTCCATCCACTATTTCTTGTCTTGCCTTCTGGTGCTTTGGAAAATTAAGTCGACCCCCTCTACTTTGTCACACCCCCTCAAATATTGAAATACTGCTATCATGTCACCCCTACTCCTTTTCATTAGATTGGACATATTCAATTCCTGTAACCGTTCTTCATATGTTTTAGCCTCCAGTTTCCTAATCATCTTTGTTGCTCTTCTCTGCACTCTTTTTCCAGAGTCTCAACATCTTTTTTATATTGTGGCGACCAAAACTGGATGCAGTATTCCAAGTGTGGTCTTATCAAGGCAATTATAAAGTGGAACTAACACTTCATGTGATCTTGATTCTATCTTTCCGTTAATGCGGTCTCTGATTACATTGGGGGTTTTTTGGTGGCTATAGTATACATCCTGCTCATATTTCAGTGGCTGTCTCCTGGGACTCCTAAATCTCTCACAGTTGCTGCTGTTGAGCCAAGTTCCACTTATTCTATACCTGTACATTTGGTGTTTCTTGCCTAAGTGTAAAAGCTTTTCTTTTCTCTACACTGAATTTCATTTTGTTAGATAGGGCCCAGTGTTCAAATCTGTCGAGTGCCTTCTGGATCTTGAGCCTATCTTCTGGGGTGCTGGCTATTCCTGCCAGCTTGGTGTTACCTATAAATTTAATGAGTTTCTATTCCCTCATCTAAATTGTTTATGAATATATTGAAGAGTACTGAGCCTAAGGCAAAATATTTGGGAACCCCACTGTTTACTTCCATCCATGTAGATGAAGTTCCATTATATTACAATTCATCATACACACTGAGTGAAGTGTGTCAGCCAGTTACAAATCCATCTGGTGGTGATGCTGTCTGTGTATTTTATCGCAAAGGCCTATTCAAATAATACAGATAGACCTCAACTTACAAACACAATTGAGTACAAAATGTCATTTGCTAGGCAAGACAGGTATTCAGTGAGTTTTGTCCCATTTTATGACCTGTCTTGCCACAAGTGAATCCCTGAAGGTGTTAAGTTAGTAACCCAGTTCTCAAGTGACCCTAGGACACTGCAAACATCATAAAAATGAACCAGTTGCCAAGCAGCTGAATTTTGATCATGTGACCATGGGGATGTTGCAATGGTCATAAGTATGAAAAGTTTTGAAAATCCAGAACATTCAGTAATAAATAAGGAGGAGTGATTGGTTCTCAGCCTTTTGGCTAAGATCAAGTGTAGAATCACTTTTTTCAGCACTGTTCTGACTTCTAACAGTCACTAAACAAATAATTGTAAGTTGAGGACTACCTGTAAAATCAGAGGGAAAGGACACCCTCCCCTCTTTTCATTTCTTTTTTACAATATTACTTTTTTTTCAGTTCAGTAACAACCCAACTCTAACAAAACAACACGATCCCTTATTTGAACACAAAGTGAAATCTGCAGCATCTGGAGTGCTTCTTAGAATTCCAAGTACTGTATTTCAGTCTACTCCTTTCCATTGCATTCCATTCCATTTCCTTCTAATTTTCCATTTTTTGACCTTTCATTCAATATTCCTTAGTCACTGAACAATACATGCTCAGTTCTGACTGTAGCATTCGCAAGTACTTTCCCAAATATTTTTGCATTACTCTTTGGGCTGCATAAATTATCTGGGTTTCCTGATAGGAAATGCTTCCTCCATCTCAAGCTATACATTTCTGTGCACTATTTATATCCTTATATGACATTCAAGTCAGATTATTAAAACTGAAGCTACCACTAAATTAGCAATGTAACAAACAGCAAATAGTAGGTAAAAACAATTTAAGGTTATCCTGGTGCAAGCATGTGAGCAGTTTAGCAGAGAACGTTTGAGTATTTCCTCTGCATTATTGTAAAATAATACTGTTACCTATGGACTGCATCACAATTGCCAGTATCACCTACATAAAACACTGATTCACAGTATAGATTCTATTACTTTGTGCATTAGATACCAGCAAACCCATCATCAATGCCTTTCTCCATTAGCGTTCAAGAAGAGATAAAAAATCTCTAATATATGAATAAAAATAATTTAGAAATTATAACATCAATTATTATTTAAGTTACCAACAATACAATTAAAAATTCCTCACCAAAAATAATAGTTTCCCAACATAGTTACCACAAGGAAGCTGATTTAAATAACTGGATGCAAAAGAAAATAAACCATTCCATTGTTTCAGCCTCAACAAGTTATAGAGTTGATCAGGGTTTTTTTTTTCAAAAGAGTTGACTTTTATTTCAAAACATCTTAAAAATTGCCTGCTTTGTTTTCTCCTTTCAGCAGGGCTAAAAAAGAAATGCACAATATAATAATGTAAATTCTGCAGCTTAATTTTACTTTGCTAAATTCATTGAAGCCCATAAAAATGGAAGCAATATCTAAATCCATATCCCAATTAAAACATTATCTAAATACAAATAAATAAAGTTTATGAAAAATAAACAGCTGTCTGAGCCTGGGGAAAAATATTATTTGCAAACAATCCTTTAGACAATGCCATGATATTACATAATCACCTAAATCATTTAAAAAATAAAAACATCGCGATTTAACTAGGCTTAGATAGGAACTTCTAGCAAGAATTTTTTAAAAAAAGAACTTACTGGTTCTAAAGACATATTTGCTTCAACACACCCAGGTGTATGTGTATGTGTTGCAGATATTTTTACCTAGTTGTTACAGTGGCCAAAGTTCAAATATTAACTAAGCAAACATTTCCTGGTTTGCCTACGCTTGTTGCAATACCTACTTATACCTGTGAAGAGATATCAACAATCCTCCACCCCACACAAAAGTTATTATCCCTTTGTACTCAGTGGTACAGTTCTCCTAAGAGAATACCTCTCTGCAGCTTTATGATACTGGCCATTATCCTTTCCCAAAAATACTTCTTTACAAAATTAATAATGTCCATCATCAGCAAGGAACCTGCTATTTATACTTCTCAGATCTTTTCCTATCTCTTTTCATGTAAAACCTAGAAACATGGTTTGTATTTTTTGCATTTTATCTCTGGGCATTTAGGATCTGTGAATATAAAAGGATTATTACAGAATTATTAAAAATATTTTTTTAAAAAAGTTTAATTTAACCAAAATGCTTGCCTAGTCTTCTTTGGTGCTTCTATTTAACCCGTATTAGTATAAAAGGAGTTATATTTGCCGTCCCTCCTATCTGTGCTGTTTGACCCAGTCCCTGCCCTGCAGTTGCTAAGTCATGGTTTCCATTGTGTGCAAATACAGGCAAAGTTGGGGCCTGCAGAGTATATTAAGGGCACTTTCCTATACAGCATGATCAAGTGCTCCGGACACAATTTTGCCACGTGCTACAAATGCATTCTATTGCCTCAAGGATGGAAAAGATAAAAAAGGGTTTCTATGCAGCTCTGAGGCTCTGCCTCCTCAGTTAATAGAGGCTGCACTGCAATAACATAAATCCAGATTCACAAATGCATGCTAATTTCAAATGTCTTCAGAAATTTGGAAGGAGTTGCAACACTCTATTTTGGTTAAATTACTTGGTTTCATCAAGGATGTGTTGGGTACAAAATGGTGCTTTGTCCAAAGCATCTTTCAAATCCCAACAGAGACTGCAGAAATCATCTGCTAAAGAGTTCATGTCCTGGCCATTAATATCATTTGATTTAACAATGGATTATTTCATGTGAAAACACTAGAATACTGAATTATCCAACTGTTTTATATTGCTGCTAACTACCCAGAGTCATTGGGAGTTGGATGGCATATACATTTAATACATTATTATTTCTAATAATATGCTCTTGATACCCTCAAGATTCCCACATCTAATTAAATCCAGATTACAATAAATTGAGGATTCTTTGGTGGGGGAAAAAGACATAATTACAATTACTATTTAGCAATTAATAGTAATTAATTGTATTAATTAATTAAAAGCAGAATATTATATTTTAAATGAATTTTTATTTTATGGTTCTTACTGTCATGATACAAAAGATCATTGGCATTTGGAAGATAGGGATTCTTTGGACTACACAGGAAAGAAGCATTATTTTGCTTCTGAAACATATTAACACTGTAATATGAATAATTTATTCCATGTGAATTAGCACCTCTAACTCAAAAGTTGCACTATTACTGGCTGGTTTCTGGGTACATTCAATGTATTGTTTTGTCACTTTAAAAGCTATCTGGTCACTTTTGGGATGACCTGATCTCAGTGGTGTCTGCTCATCAAATAACATTAGGAAGTGAGGGCTCAGGTTTGGTCCCATTCTGGAAAACAAGGGTCTTTTCTGCTGCCACCTCTCTGCTAGGGAACAGTATACCTTCTGGGATCAGATCAGTGCCAAAACTATTGGCACTTAGAAAGGCCATTACAACATGGCTTTCTTATGACTGAGAACTGAGTCCTCCTCAGCTGTAAATGATCATTATTTTGCATGAGTTTTCTTGCTGTGACATCACTGATTTTTAAATTATTCATTACATAATTTTTAGGAAACATAATGAATAATTACATTATTACACAGTAGGTTTGCTCCTGGTTGCTCCTATTTCAATATTTTCAACATTTATGTGAACAGGGTGACTGTGTTCATATTTTGAACGCTATATGTACAAAGAAGCCTGAATCATAAGTCATGTTTCCTGGCTTAAAATCTGTGGAAGCACTGGACTTTTGAATTTTTACGAAAAGATAAATAAATAAAAAATGGAGCTATCTGAATATATTTCTAGTTTTGCTCCAGAAAATTAATTTTAAAAATGATTATTGCCTATCAGTGAAATAGTATCCACTAGTAAAACTTATTACTTTTCTTTATTACCTATCAGGACATATTGATGCCACCATTTCCTGCACTCTATTAAGTATTTCGGATGGGAAGGTCATGGCTAGCATGTAAGGCCACTGAAGGCAAGCACATATTTTTATTATGACCCAGTTGGCATGAATTGAATACCTCCTATTCTACTTGCAGTTCAAAGCACAATCTACCAAGAGAAAGGATGTAGTGATTCCTCACTGCAGGAATATTAAAGAAAGGAAATGCCATCAGTCCTGCCTTAGGCATGATAGCTGGCTTAGCGACTTTGGGTCAGTTTCTCACTTCTCACCCCAACCCACCTCACAAGGTTGTTGCTCCAGGGAAAATAGGAGGAGAAAGGAGTATTAGGTATGTTCAGCCTTGAGTTATTTATAAAAATAATAGGCAGGATAAAAAAAAAGCACGCTGAAATATCTTATGTAAATATGCTATGTTACACCACTCTTCAAATATCCTTTTCTGATTATTTCTGGTCTCTAAGCTAAATTCTCACCAGTATTGCAATAGCAATAACAAACTCATATACCGCTTCACAACCCTCTCTACGAAGTTTACAGAGTCAGCATATTGTCCCCAACAATCTGGGTCCTCATTTTACTAATCTTGGAAGGATGGAAGGCTGAGTCAACCTTGAGCCACTCAGAAATAAACCACCGAACTGCTGGCAGACGGCAGTTAGCAGAAGTAGCCTACAGTACTGCATTCTAATCACTGCATCACCACGGCTCTTAGTATAGATATAATAAATAAAGTTATCCAACAACTTTAATGAAGAATGAATGCTTACCTTAACAAAGTTATCAGGGAACATGCCTCTTTTCCCATTTAGTTCTCCTTCTAGCCATCCTTCCTCTGCAAGCTTTTTCACATTCCTTATGATTTCTCCAATTCGAATGGTTAGTTCATCATCATGTGCAGCATCATAATTATATTCCACAACATATTCAACTGAGGTAAGGAAAGAAAAAGTCAGTTTAGTTAAATAAAACCTATAAAAATGTAAAAAAAATACATTTTAAAAAATATAAAGTGAAAATGAACACAGGGCTTTCAGAAGAGCTGTACAAGGCATTCAATAGGGTGCTTTGCAAAGTATATTAGCACAGCAAAACATTCCTTGAAGTTAAAACAATCTTATCTTCTGGGAGTCAAGTGACTGCTTTGAAACTGCACATGCATATACAGGTACCAGGTATACTAAGATCATCCATAAAATGAAGTGGCTATGTGTACACATAGAACAACCTGGGGATAACTGCAAATCTCCCAAAGAACGTGGTTACCCTAACATTTCAAGAAGGGATTCTTTAATTTACGCTTCTATGCTTTGTGAAATCACTCTTACAAATTACCCTGATCTTAGGTAATGGTTGCAACAGTAAATTTAGTCATTAGGAAACAAAGAAAAGTATGATTTCCTGGCTGGAATCAGACTACAACTTATTTCTGTACAAAGTATTCAACACAACACACATTCAGCTGCATCTTTTTGGAAGTTCAACATATACCAAAAGGAAAGGGCCGCATCCTCATCTTTTCTGTTCTAAGTGATTTATTCCATACTCATAAAATTAAATCAGAGTGAGGGCAGTGATTCTTTTCCTCTTCTTGGATATCCCAAATTTTAAAACAGCCATCAGGAGACAACATAATCACTGTTGCAAAGATTGCAATCAAGTAGGAATAAGCAAAAGAAGTTCTCCAGTCATTCTAAGTCATTTTGATTTTTTTTTTGATGACTGAAAACTTACATCTCAGCCCTATTATAACTATTTAAAATTCAAAATATAAAAAGAAATGTTACTGTCAATTCCTTAATGTATCCCCACATAAACTACTTGTTAATTAGTTGGCAAACCAACAGAAGATAGGTACAATCTGAAAATATTTTTGCCTGTCATGAACAAGTTATTACTGTTGTTATGGTTTCTTACACAGTCAGACAAGTGTTTAGACTGGATTTGGCATTTTTATCCCACCTATCAAGTCCTTCCCAAGGACCCGAGGCAGGTAGATGTTGTTGCCTGATGGTGTTAAAGGTATTATTGCAGGATGGAAGCTGTTCCAAGTAAAGCTATCTTTTACAATTAACTGATTGTGATTTTGTTAATGCCAAGAGTGTTTGCCGTATATGGTGTTCCAGTTATTTTGGAACTGGGCACTACTTATATGGGCAAGGTTGAATCAAGTAATTGGAAACAGAAAATGGAAAAATGTGATCATGTCAGCCAGGGTGCTGTCCAGTGTAGATTGCAGAGCAGACCACAAAATTATTGGTGTCAGATAACTTAGAAAATTGAAAAAGTAGATATGCCAGGAAGATCTGACTTAGAGGATATATAGTCAGATTATAAAATCAACATGAGGAAGAAGATTTGGTACTTTTAATTTATGTAAAAAAAACTTGATGAACAAAGGAAGACACAAGAAACACCATGAAGATTGAAGAGAGAAAAAAACCCCAAAATTTAAAAAGGTTATTGTGATTTTTATAACGTTATCACGATAGCACAGGAAAGATGGAAGATAAAGGCTTTCAATAGCAAGACAGATGTACAAATACAGAATACTAATTTTCAAAATTATGTAAGGAACAGAGAAAGTTACCTCAATCAAAAATGTCAATTAACAGAGAAAAGTAACAAAACAAAAAAGAAAGAAAATGAGGTATCTTTTTAAGACAATGGGAGAAATTACTAGAAAATTTACCATTTACTACATAAGAGTAGTCAAGAAAGAATTCCCATGATGGTAAATGAAATTAAGAAAGATGTAGTTATACTGAAACACCTTGTAATGGAAATAACAGATCATTTATCAAATACCAAAGCACCAGGTGCAGTTAAAATGCCCCTTCATCTACTTAAATCTGCAGAAGGGAAGACAGTTAGACATTAACAGTTCTGTGTAAACAAATATGGAACAAAACTATGAAATCTAGAGATTGAGAATGAGGCAAACATGAATATTGTCCTCATATCTGTAAATTACACAAAAATATAAAATTTGCAGACCTGAAAAATAAACAAAACTGGAGGTTGAAACTCTTAGACAACTCTACTTTGTTAGCTAAAATAGAAAAGTCTTAGAAAAGTTCATTATGGAAATAAAAAGAAAAGTGAAAAAGAAACATTATTTCAATTCAAAATGAACATATAACAGTATTAAAATTAACACTGATATGTTAAAATTAACATATTAAATATTAAGTTTAAGGCAAAGAAATTAATATAGTTTTGTTTTCTTGGACTTGAGTATAAAAATTGGCAATATGCTGCTACAGGAATATAAAAGAGATTGAGATGAAGTTTAGAGATACAATATTTCTCTTTTCCTGAAAACATACTTCAATAACAAGTTCAGGATAATTAATGTAATGATTTACATGTGCTAATATCTGTGAACAGTAGCACTGAGAAAAAATGAGAGACAAGATATGGAAGCCTGATAGATTTGATGGAACCATCAATCCTTGACCAAGATTGACTATTCATAGTCATAGACTATGACTATTAGTCATAGACATAGACTATGACTATTCAATAGTCATTTTAAATTTTAGCAACTTTAAAATCCTAATTGTAATTTTTAAATTTTGATCAGCTTATTTAATTATTTTAATTGGTTTTTAAATTTTGTGTATATGT
>JANHFJ010008955.1:73639-89247 GCA_032468195.1 Cerberus rynchops
AGACTTGTGGACTTCAACTCCCAGAATTCCTCAGCCAGCTTTGCTTCAAGTTGCCAAGATTGGAGACCCCTGTTTAAAGAGCCTATGAAATGGTAGTAGACTGGAACAGGCTGATGCTTGAATTGATCCAAGTACATACGAGCTCATAAAAGCTGCTAGTGTCCTTGAGATCATGAATTGTCGACAGAAGGGCGAAACAGATTTAGGTTGTAACTGATCCAAGATTCTATGAGATCATGAAAAGCATCGGCATAGAAGAGACTTAAGCAGAACTTACATTTACAACTTCTGATAAACCTTTCACTAAACAGTAGTCTGAAGGGAGGAATTTTATATATATATATAAAAAAAGAAATCTTTTAGATTCATTTTTTCCCCACTGCCATTTGTGTTTCAGAGGATCTTGGGTTCAGCTCAGATTATAATTCAGTTCAAGTATTCTATTTGCTTGCATTTTTCATATATTCTCATGTTTTTCTTTTTTCTTTCTTTCCTTCCAGTTCATCTTTTATGCTATCCATATCACATGTTGGATGTGATCGTGTTTATTTAAACTATCTGTTTTCACTGTTTTGATCAACACAATCATTTCAAGTCAGCGGAGACCTGATGTTAGGCAGTGTTCTTGAACAAGACTTTTCTTGGTTTATTGAAAGAACTTTGTGATGTTTCACATGAACTATTATGCCTTGCTCTTCCTATTTTAAGAAATTTAAATATATATTTAGGAAAGTGTATATTACAAAGATACTCCTGATGTATAGTAAACTTTCACACAGTGGACTTCCCTTCTGTTTATAGTCTATCTGTATATCCTGAGGTTCACATGTGGGGTAACTGCAAGTGACCCCAAGACCTATACCTCACTGTATAAGGTCTAAACAACAGTAGGGGTCAATATTCAAATTAGGCAAATGTTGTATTGTTCATAAGTCTCATACCTTTGAGGTTGAACATGTGCTCTCTTATTTAGGGAAATGGGTATGAAGTGAGAAAATCAGTCCTCAGAAATCCCCAAGAGCCTGCTACTTTAAAGTGCTTTTTAATATAGCCTTCCTGGCATTTATTTCTAGCTATCTCAATCCTGCCTGTAAGCTTCTGGCTCAGGCTGTGTTTACCAGACCTGGCACTTGACATCAAAGCCTTGGTAGATCAAAGGAAACAACTTGCTTCTTTCTCCTATCCTAGCATGTAACTTCTTGGGATCTGTGGTGACCATACTCTTGATATTGTGTAAATGTACATAGTTTATTAATGAGTAATTGTTATTCTGTCACTTTATTTTAATAAGTTTTGATAGTATTCTGATCTACAAGAATGAAAAGAAAACACAACCAGCTTCTCACTTTGCACTTGGGAAATTGTTGTTGATGAGGAGGTGTGAAGAAAAGGAGAAACCTGTTTTTCTTCCTGAGCTGAGGGGAAGCAGCAGAAGAAAGAAATTCTTTAGCATAATTAGTTTCTGTCAATGACAGACAGGATTTCATGATGATTATCCTAAACAAGGAACTTCAGTGAAAGAAAACAGATAAATGTAAATATTAGGATTATGGATTATTTGTGTGTCTGGAAATTCATTCTATTTCTTTCACATTCAAGTATCAGGAAAAAAAAGAAAAGAAACTGTCCTGGTACATATTCTTTTCATATCCGTTTTTGGGAGACTGCCTGAACAAGTCCCTGCAGTTTTCTTGACAAGGTTTTTCAAAAGTGGTTGCCATTGTCTCCTCCCAAGGGCTAAGAAAAATGACTGGCCCAAGGTCACCTGTCTGGCTTTGTGCCTAAGGAAAAAAGACTCGTTGTCTGTCCCAGTTTTTAGCCTGATGCCTTAACCACTACACTAAAATGCTCACGCACACGTGTTAAAATGTTAAACACACACACAAACAGTAAAATTTATAATCTGTCTTTCCTTTTGGCTTAAAGAGGAAGGTTAAATCATCCTAGATACTATTTTAGTGACTACTTCTATGGCTTGCTTTTAGGCAATATGAACTGAAAATAATCTTTCAACTGCAAGCTATTTTTAATAAAATATGTGAAGCTTTCTAACATTCAGTAAGTACAGGAGAAAGAACAAAAATCGGCAGCCTTACCAACATGAATATATTTCTTTGGAGTCAGTTCAAAGTGGCACAAATTGAAAAAACATATATCCACAACCTTTGTAAAGGTTGATTTCTCACTTTGTATAATTTCTTTATATATTTACACTGGTTTGTTGCAAGAGCACCTTAAATGGCTTATAATTTTAGCCCTGAATTGTTAAGGAACAAAATCCAAAGTCTTGGAATATCCAGCACCTTCTTTTACGTTCTGATTTACATCTAGAACAAGTGACAACATAGCAAACTTACTTAACTGAAATTAAGTAACCTAAAGAACTTATCAAGAAACAGCTGATAAAGTTCTGGGCTTTAATAAAAGCATTAGAATTTCTGCATGGGACCAGAAGTAAAAATCAAGATTGGTCAGCTCCTCAGAAGTCTAGAATAGAAATTATTGCAAGGACAGGGAACAAAGCTAAACTTTAAAGTCACCTGACAGAAACTGAGGCAATCTGTACTTCATAATAAGCAGGCTTTGTATGAGAGAGCGATTGCTGGATGGAAGGGATATACCACCAATGCTACAAGAGGTTGTTGACAAGGGCTTACTTAGGCACAACTTCACCAAAATATGATCCAATGCAAAGGGGAGTTTGGAAGGATTGAGCTAGTAGCTACCACAACATTTTGGAAAACCACAGGGCCAGCCAAAACTTGTGGATTCTTAGTATACGTAGAATATTGTTTTAGCAATGAACGGAAAATCCATTTTCAGTTTGATCCTGCATCTTCAGCGCTCCATGGAAATGTAGTAAAAGCTTGTATATCTATTATATCATAGGAGGGCAGGTATAAAGAACACACCTCACACATTGTTCATCTTGTTTAATCTTAGCAAGGGCAGTTCACAGCAGTTTTATCTAACTCAGATAAATGAATTATCCGTTCAGAGCATTGAGTTACTTTGTGCTCCCCTATAGCATATTAAACTTTGCTCCACTCACTCTAGCTGCCACTTCAGAGAATGCTCTTCTTTTTCTCCAAACAACTTAGTTCTTTCTGATAATTTGGCTGCAATTCCAAATGAATGGCATTCTTCTGCTTTAATTTTTGAGTAATTTCACTAATGGATGAAATAAACCTGCTTGATTTAAATCTGCATGTTAGGTGGGTATATTTCATTGAAAACTATAAAGATGTAAAAGGGAAAAAAGCCAATACAATAGAATAAGGTAGTCTTGCAGCTTTTTAAAAAGATGTGGGCTACCAAATCTAAGCTAGGATAGTCTAAATAATTGCTGGACGACAGTGAAGAGTGAGATCTTTCTGACTCTTTTCACTGCCATGTAGTGGTTACCTGGATATCTGTAACCCAGATAAGGTTTCCTTAAAGTTGATTCACACAACAGTGGTCTTCAACTGAGTGCAGGGGTTAATGGATTTTTTTTTTAATGTTTGCCTTTGAGTCAGTGTAGATTCTTGGCCATTACCTGTATGACTCTGCAGTTTCCCTGGCAAGATTTCAGAAGTTGTTTGCCATTGCCTCCTTCCTAGGGCTGAGAGAGAGTGACTGGGTCAATGTTCACTCAGGTGGATTTGAGTATAAGGTGGGGCTAAATCTCAGTTAATATTTTATAGATTTGCACCCTAAGCACTACAACAAATTGGCTCTTAAATAGGAAAATGAAAAATGGACAGCTTGTTTATTTTGGTAGAAATCGCATGATATTATTTCAAAATCTTTTCTGTAGAATAGTCATTATGAAACTAATGGCAGGTGATGAATATAAATTTCTTTAATGATAAGAAAGGGAATTAAAGGTTTAATTTTTTTTATCATCTTGTCTGGAATTCAGGGTTTTTCGGTCTTAGAGTCTTATGGTCATACAGTATTTAAGATTCCTTTCTACTAATGAAACAAAAAGAGATATAAATAGTACCATTGCCAGTACCAAAAGCAAAATTTGGGCTAGAGAACACAATGCTATAGAGTAGACTGAGAAGAGAAGTAAAGAAAAATAAATCCCCAAAGAAGGAAATGGAAAACCATTTCCATATTGCTGCCAAGAAAAGCATATTTACATGTCCATCAATTAAGTTTTGAGTTCAACTTGGGTAAGGCTTGACTTTATGTTGAGAAGAAATCTGTTCCATTGATGCCATTCAGTTAGTGGAAAAAATTTGCTTGGTTACAACAACTGTTAATATCCATTGCTTCCACCATTGTTTTCTTATTTGGTATCATAAGCAGTTTCTTTTTGGCACAATGAAGCATTATACTGATTGCTTTACATGATAAAACACAGTAAACCAATCATTTTAATCTGCTTCTGATTAAGGGAGATAACGTGCAAAATTCATGAAATTTGTTCAAGTCATATTAAACCTCTTGAAATCAGAATGTAAAAATTTGACTTTCAACTGAATGGCATCAATAGAACATATTTCTTCTTTAGGGATTTCTTTTTCTTTGCTTCTCTTAACACGGGCATCTCTTTCTTCTCAACTAGAACATATTTTATGAATATACGTAATTCAGATGTAACCTTCAAAATCATGATAGTTGAACGAGGATTTCCAGAGAAGTGAAACCATAATTGAAATTGCTTTGGAAACAGCAACTCCCAAGTTCTGTTTTTAAAAATTGCCTTTGAAAATTATAATCTGTATTCATTGTAGCAAGGCTACCAATAAGATTGCCAACATTGCATGCATTTTTAGATGAATAACTATACTGGGGGGCAGGGGGAGAGAAATGAAAAAATGCCAGTGAATCTTCTAATTCAGAGCAGTGTTAGTGTGTAATTTGCAAATTCTTCTTTGAACAAGCATCCCTACTGTAAGATAAGGAGAATTTTTTGATAAGCTTGTATTCAGTATTTTTGCTCCTTACCTGAAGTTCTTCTCTTAAACAGGCATTGATATTCTGAAATTGGTAGCTGCCCAACTTGGAAGCCAGTGGAAGGATATTTACCAGTTTCTATGCAATGCCAGTGAACGGGAGGTGGCAGCTTTTGCCAATGGATATTCTGCAGATCATGAAAGGGCTTATGCCGCTTTACAACACTGGACTATCAGGGGCTCCGAAGCTAGCCTTGCCCAGCTGATCAGTGCTCTCCGCCAGCACAGACGCACAGATGTGGTGGAGAAGATCAGGGGTTTGATGGAAGATGCAACACAGGTAATATATTGCTAGCTACATGCATTAATATTCAATGCTAGTCTAGAAGAGGGGGTACAGAACAGTAGCACAATTGTAATTCCTTCTGCTGGTGTGATCCTCTCTTATTGAAGAATGAATGTGGGGGGACAGCAACACAGATATTTGGTGGCAATGTTTCTTTTCCTTGAAATCAAGCAGTTGTCTTCTCCAAATATCTTAGTACTGACTCCAGGTCAGCCAAAGTGCAAGGAATCTGAAAAAGTGAAAGGCAACACCATAGGATATTATTAGACATTTTCCATCTTTTGTGTCAATTTATCATGCTATATGCAGTATGTGAAATGGGTAGACCTGATATAATTCCAGAAGGTATCAGTGGAATCTTAATGCACTTAATGCACTTAGGCATGCTCTGGAAATCACTGGCAAGTCAAGGGTTAAGTGGGGCTTCCTCGTATTTAGTGCTCTTCCCCAGATTATGAAGGTACGTTTATAGCACATCTTACTTATCTTTCTGCAATTTAGGAGGAGAGTAAGACATTGCCTAACCTGATACCTTCAACAAGGGTTTTCCAACACTGCACTACCTGATTTGTGCCCTTGTTTGCTGATACATAAAGTGAGCTTTTTTATGTTTTAAAAACTCATTCTATTCAAGACAGTTTCTGTTTACTGAAAATTTGTTGTTACCAAGAAGGAGTTGGCTAATATGGAAATGTGCGATCATTTGTCCAGAAGCGTCAACACTTTTTCAATACTGTGGCAGAATTTTAATTTCTCTTCCGCTTTCCTTTTTCTTCCTCTTTATTCTCTATCAAAAAAGTTTGAAGCTTTGCTTTATGATTGTATATTGTTTTAGAAGAGCTCTGAAATTTGTTTTAGAAGAACTTGAAAGTGCAGGATTTTCAGTTGTAACCTTATCCCCAACTACACACTAAGAATGGTTTCTGGTTCCTTGTTTTAAATAATGAATGGGTTTGCCTCACCATGTTATGCCCTGTAAACATATTTCTAGGCTCATGCAAATCATGCAAAATACTGTGGACTCTGTACATTAAAAGTAGTTAAAGTAAGTAAGTAAGGTTTAACTGAGGACTACAGCAGGTCCTATCACAAGCATTGTATTCATAAAATAACCACCACTGATATTTGTACTACCAGTAATAGTAATGATTGTATCATATTATATACTCATGTAGACCTTGGCCCTCGCCAGAATGTAGCAGCTTATAATCACAACTTGTACCTTAAGAATCTCCCATTTCATTACCAACTCATTGCAAATTCCTAATTGTTTTACTTAAATGATGTACTAATGCCAGCAATATGAACTTTGTAGAAGTCAGTGGACTAAAATAAGACAAATGCTCAACCTCCCATGTAAAACATCTTTGTTACAAGCAAAAGCTGAAAAACAGTTTGCAAAATAAAGAGAGGATAAATATATGTATTTACACTCATTGCAGAATTCAAGTGATTTTGATGCAAAACTAAAAGAGTGCAAGATTTGACAGATACAACATTAACTTTTCTAGTGATAATATAGAGAAAGCATTTTTTATCTTCCATAAAGAAATAATATTGGCTATTTTGACAGGAATCTATCCCACTTTGTACTAATGGGTCTGTACTGGTGAGAGTAGTATCCCAGCAAACACACCTGGGTTGCTGGAGAATCACAGCTAACATTTCAATGTTCATAGTTTGATAGTGTTTAAAAATGAAAGAGCTTTAAGCCTCTTTTACAGTAGCAATGGATTATTAGAGTCATTGCCAGAGTCCTTAGCAGTTGAAGGTCAGTTGTTTTTCATTACTGAACTCTCATATTTTGCTTTCAGTAGCTGTACGGTCAGCATGTATAAGTGACTGGTTTCGATGTTACTGAGCTTCTGAAAACTCGTGCTGCACAAAGGCAATAATGAAGGAAGGCATGTGGCTGTCTGATATCTTGTAGAGTTACAGAAAGTTATTCCCTTTTTGGCAAGAAATAAGATATCCAAGATGAAAACAATTCACTTTCATCTCTAAAATAAACACTCTTAATCAGGACAGTTTACAAATACTTCAAATACTAAATACTAAAATTGTAACATGAACAATAATTTTGTTGAAAGCACAAACATGGAACAAATGAAAGAACAATCTGTAACAGTTACAGTGCCAAAAATGTTATCAGAATGCTCAGCCAATTCAACTGTCCAAAATGAGACACATTAATCACATTCTTAATAGCTGAAAAGATGGATAGTTCACTGTTTTGTACTGAAATACAGATGGGTTATGAGATCCTGACAAAATATTTCATTATATCCCATCATGTGTTATTGGGATATTTATTCATGTTACAGCGTACAATGATAAAAAGAGCTGGTTATTTTTTAGCACTAGCCCAATGTATAGAGAAATTCAAGAGGATAGATTCAGCAAGTTTTTTTTGCTTAAAAATAGAACTTTATTGAAAGGAGATATTAATGAAAACAAGTCACTGTTGAAATGATGGGTGAGTCAATTATGGATTGTGTTCTATTGTACCCCTTCCTGTTGAATTACTACAGTTTAATAGTATATCTCTGCCACTACCCTGCAGCCCTCAAACACCAGAACTAGAAGAAAACTTGAGCGTCACCCTGGATTGCAAAATAATTGTTTCATATTTTGCTCAAATTTATGAAGAGCCAAGACCTGACAAAGAAACTTTCAGAAAAGCAATTCTTAGTTGAGATAATTTTGTAATCTCACAGTTTATTTTCAGATCAAAATGAGGAACTGTACTAACCCAGAAGCCCATTAAAGATTCATATAAATCAAATGTAATCTTAATTATATCCATATAATTATATAATAAGCACTAATTGGCTTGAAAACAATATTGTTCCTTTAAAAAAGAGAGACATTTAAGAGTTTAATAAACAAGCTTTCTCTACTGGATTGCTTAGAAATTCTACTTCCTTGTTTATCCAGGAAGAATAAAATTATGCTTTAAACCTGTCCCACTATAGAATATTTCTCCACTAATAGTCCAGTAGTTTCATATTTGATTAATCTTGAAGAGGACAGAAGTTCTGGCAATTCTTATATTGCCATTAGATTGGGGTGGGAGTGAAAAAAAGACAAATGTGTCAATGGAAAATTTGGAAATAATAAGAACAATCTAAAGATCGATTGATTCATGGAAATTAGGAGCAACCTTTGATATAATTGGGCTCTACTGAATTTTTTTGCAAAGAACAAGTTTATTAAAGTCAAAGACTGAAATATAGGATTATCATATATGATGCATTATTATCCAGTAGTACTTCTTCCAACAGTATGTGCAAAAAAAGCTGACAGAATTCTGACAAATACATTTTTTGTCTGTATGATAAAATGAAGTAACATTTCTTATACATGCAAATAAGTATTTTATAGGTTAATCTCCCTTAATCTCCTTTGCAGTTGATTTGAGGTTTGGAATAAAAATTGATAGGTCTGATGATAACAATTATCTTGTTTTGTGTCCCTCAGATAATGATATTTGTTTTGGGTTATACTTAGCACCTAAATAGGCATTTTAGTATTTCACAATAGAACAATAGTTCCCCATAGTCTTCTGATGCCTACATAGCCTCTTTGCTAGGTAGAAAGAACTGTGGAATAAAAAGGGAAGTGACTCACAAATACTATGATTAGGATTTGCTGAAGCTGCAGCAAAGGCTTTGCTGAAGCTGCAGCAAAGGCTTGAGGTGTAACCATAGTGAACCAAAACATTTATCTGAAGCTGTTCTGTATTTACTTCATTGGAGCTGTTCGTATGATATGGTGTCTTATCCTGAAAATGAATTCTTAAAAAATTCTTCCAGTGATCATAGTTATATTAGCTAATGGCTATATTTGGAATACATGCCTATTGCCCTCAGTGTAGAGTTATGTCCTTAAATCTCCCTATTTATATTTCCTGAAAAGAAACAAGTACTAAATATAGTCAGTTTTGGCTAGCTTATGCTCTGAATTCCTTTTTTTTTTTTTGTTGTTCATATTCTATCACAACATTCTGGAATACTGTGTAGCATATTTTCTATTGTATAGAAAGAAGTTTGGACAACATACTGTTTGCTTAACAAAGTAGTGTAAGAAACCAAAGGAAATATAAATAATTTTGTGGGACAGCATAATTTCATCATAATCACATTCCATAAGAAGTACTAAAAGATTGGATGGGCCCTTTAAGCTTCCCTTGTTTTGAGAGGTGTTTTCATTTGTTGGTTAGAAAATTGTACAGTTTTTACAGAACTACACTTGCCTCTTCCCAGCAAAGCTAATTGGGTATTATGCTAGAAAATAGAGGAATTAGGTCACTAATCTCTACAGTACTGTAAACTGTCTTTAAAGTCTCACCAACCTCTTTTTTCCCCATCATAATCATTTCAGTAGAATATAGACAGTTCTGTTCCATGATTTCATTGTCTTCTACTTCTCCAGGAAAAGTCATGTTGGCTGGCACCTGCTCCATCTATCATCCATCATTGTCTAAGTAAAGATGTTTAGGATTTATTGCAAATATTTCTTTACCAGAATTTCTCAAGGATAAGTGATGTGCAATGCATATTATCCTTGTCATGCAAATGCTTTTTGGAAACAAGTATGAAGTGTGGACCCCAGCTGTGTCTTTTGAAGTTCTTAAAAGCCCTTTATGAGCACAGCTGCCAGAATTCTCCCATAGGTTTCAGACATTTTAAGGGGAAATAAACAAGAACAGTGGCTTGGCATAGTTTTGACACACATTCACGGAATGGCACACACCAGAAAGAAGCCTGCCACAAAGCTCTGCCTGTTTTGCATTTTGGCCAATGTAGTGTAGCCTTGAGTCTCTGAAGAAATATTAACCTGGCCACAAAAGGTCTGCTGATCCCTGCCTTATCCTTGTTCTGAAATGTTCATTTGGTGGATTAATTTCACTAAATTAATTTACCTTTAAATTAATTTACTGTATTTTTTGATGTATAAGATGCACTCCTCCCCCCAAAAAAGTGGGTGAAAATTGTGGTGCGTCTTATACACCGAATACAGCCGTTTTTGGCCTCCCGAGCCACCACCCACATGTCCCATTTTCATCAAAACCAGACTGGTTTTCACCTTCCAACCACCCCTCTGTGCATCTTGTTTTGCCTTTCCCCAGCCCCCTGAGGCATTTTTCAGGCCTCCAGAAGCCCCCACGCAGCTCTTTTTTGCCAAAAAAATAGAGAATAACGGGCCATTTTTTGGGGAAAACGAGCCGCGCAGAGGCTTCTTAGACCTGCAAAATGCCTCTGGGGGCTGGGGAGAGGCAAAACAAGACACACAGAGGCAAAAACCTTTTTTTCTTGTTTTCCTCTTCCAAAATCTAGGTGTGTCTTATACTCCAGTGCATCTTATACTCCAAAAAATACAATAATTTTTTTAAATTAATTGAATTAAAATAAATATGTTTGATCTATTGGTTAAGGCACTAGGCTTGGAAGCAGGAATATGTGTGTGAATCTTGAAAAGAAGCTGATAAAAGTGAGTAAAATTCTTTGAAATTGTAGTTGTGGACTCTGCTATGTGTATGCGTGTGAGTCATTCATATCCACAGAGGAGAGCCTTGTTACAACTTCTGTAAATAAGTCTGCTCCGGCTGAGCAAAAGGACTATTCTGCTTATTCCAAAAGTTCAAGTAACAGCATATTGACCTTATTTTATTTTCCATCCAGCAGTTTTTCACATCTTGCTCATCAGCTGAATATATAACTTTTACTGTCTAAATGGCTGAGACAGGAGCCTGACATGATCACACATTGCCATTTTGCCTTGTTTGGGAGTTTCAAGAGACATGGCCAATGAGTTTGGGGGAATTTTAAGTGATGAAAGTTGATAGTTTGCCCCTTAATTTTTCCAAAGTGGGAACGATTGATTGATGGGTGAGAGTTTAGGAAATAAAATAATGCTTTAAGACTCTATCAAAAAAAAAAAAAAATACTACCACTGTACCCAATGTTTAATCCGGACTACACAGGGTAGCAATGGGATACTGAAGGATGCTGGAGCTGAATATGGTGACAGGTGGCTCCTATTATGCTACCATTTTTGAAATTTAGGTCAGAATACCAAATTGGTTATTATTGTTACTTGCATTTTCCCAAAGATGATTCTCTCTCATTTCTCCCCCACTTTTATTTTTATATTTTAGAACACATGTAATACACTACAAAATGTGGCATTGAAGAAGTTTGTAGGAACTGAATTTCTCCCTGTTTTATCTACCACCTTCAAGCAAGGGTCTTAAAATACTTTGACCTGTAATCAGGGAATCCAGATAAATAAGTGGGCAGTGACACAGCAGGGGTAAACAATAATTTCCAAATATGGGCTTGAGATACTGTACTTGGTTTTCGCCTCATTTAGAATATGTCTGAAACTTTGAGGCAATGACAGAAAGGGAAAGAGAATTGGATATCAAAGTCATTTTTTAAAGTGTGTATTGCCATGTTTTTCTAGATCTAGCTTCATCATTATCCAATGTCCACAGCTACAAATGAAGTAAATATATCCTTAAGTTGACTCCTAGTGACTAAATCTATGCAGTTTTCTTGGTGCAGCTACAGGAGAGTTTGCTTCTCTGAAATACAGTTTTGGTTTCTCAGTTTTTCTAGCAGTCCTGGAATTCCTAGGTAGTTGCCCATCCCAAACTTACCAGAAGTAACTTCAACTTCTGAGTTCAGACAAGGTCAACTAGCTGACTGGCTGAACTTTAATCCAAATAAAGCGGTATACATGACATAGATATGTAAAAATTCATCTGCTTCTTGGACCCTGTGCTGTACTTTCAGGTTTTACTTTGATATGACAAATAGTGCTGATTTTCAAATGTACCCCTACTGCAATATAAGTTGAAGCAGAATTAGTCTTCTAAAAAACTTTATCATGAGCGCTGCATCATTGACTGTAGTCTAAGTGTAAGTGAGAAGATAGCAGCTGTTAATTTTTTATCTTCTTATGGGTAAGAAAAAGACATATGCTATTTAAATCCAGTACTATTTTCTCCAAAATATTTTTGTAAGCGAGGATGAGAAAGAAAAGGATGCAATCCAAAACATGACAAATAGAAAGTAGATGGACTTTGCAACCTTACCTGGTAAAACATCCATTAGTTGTACAGATAGGCAGTTCAGAAGAAAGAACTTCAGACAATTAATGGAGACCCAGTCTTAATGATTTCTCTAATAAAGGAAAGCTTATTATATGTTTGCTTATTTTGCTTACACAATTCTGTATCCTCACCTCCATTTTTCCTGGCTTAAACTTGATTAATGAAATTCAAAATGAATATTGCTTCCTTGGTTAAGAGTTGCTTGACTTTTCCCCCTAAAAAAATAACTATGCAAGATTTAAAAATATATGTATGCTACTGAGTTACATTATATTTATTTTAAAATAGTTTGAGTTTGTAGTAGGTCAGATTTGAATGGAAATGGGTATCTCAGAATTCACATTAGCATTCCTTAAAACCAGCTGGGGCTTGGGAATTACTGTGCAGCTCTGGAAGACAGCTGCAGAATTCTAGAAAAAGACACTTTTGTCTTAAGGAGATACTGAGAAGGTCCCCATGATAATTTCAGTTAAAAATGTTCAAGTAAATGTGTTTATTCTTAACTGTAATCAAAGCTTTATTATTCAACTGAGTTATTTCAGAATAGCCTTTTTTTCCCTTAAATCTGAATAAAACGTACCAGATCAGATTCCTTTCAATGAAAGGAATTGCAATATGTACTGCCAAATCCGTATCATTGACCTTAGGATTCCCTAGATTGACATTTTTTCCCTGTATTATTTCATGGTGGAAGGAGTTATGGCCACTCCCTCTTATTATCATGGAAATACTAGAAGTGGCAGAATTTCAAAAATATGTCAAACTGCTCATTTTATTTTAAAAATACTGTGCCAGAAGAGGTAGCTTTTATAAGGACTTCAGATTATGAGTGTTCATAAAATTATGACTATGTACATTTTGTTATACAGAAAGGGATCTTATTCAGAATTTTGGGAAATCTTCATTGCTTTCTTTCTGTCTCGGGGCTACTAGATCCTGCCTGTTTGTCTTCCTCATAGCTCACAGCTTTTAACCTCATTTTCCTGTGCTGTTGCTCTCTGTGCCAAAATATATTGAATAGTTATTAGAGGTAATTTTGTAGAATCCTCTTTTAGGGAAAAACATGTTCAGGTGAAGACAAAATTCTAGACTGTATTTGTGATTCTCATCCTGTTTATTGTAAATTTAAAGACTAGTCTATTTTTACCCACACTGGAGATATTTTCAAATCTTAGGGAAACTCTCTTTACATTCTTTTAGATTTTAGGTTTCATTGGATACTTGAAGATGTGCCATTAAGTCCATTCCCCTTTTCATTGTTCTTTCAAAAACAACCCTCAGAGTGGATTGGATTTGGATGTGTTAGGATTAACAGAATAACAGAATAATAGAGTTGGAAGGGACCTTGAAGGTCTTCTACTCCAACTGCCTGCTCAGGCAAGAAACACTATACCATTTCAGACAAATGGTTGTGCAATCCCCTCTTAAAACTTCCAGTGTTGGAGTATTCACAACTTCTGGAGGAAAGTTGTTCCACTGATTAATTGCTTTAACTGTCAGGAAATTGTTAAGGGACCACATCTGTGACCTTTTACATGCAAAATAGGTAAGCTCTTGAGTAAGCTATATTTTTTGTTTAAAACCTGGGGAAATGGGTTGAATTAATATCACATTTTCCTGCTGAATCCAAATTTCTGCACAATCCTAGTATTAATATATTTTGCTATTTACTGTGTCCCATGGTGCAGCCAAAAATATTAGCAAGCCCCGCTTTATTGCTTTCAAGCAGCAAGTATCATGCTACCTGACCAACCTCCTGCTTTCAGTGGGCAGTGAGATCCATTGCATCTCCATTAGACTGACATAGTTATCTGTAAACAAAGGCTGCCATTTGTTCAACAATTCATTTTAAAAATGGACTAAATCATACTTTGATATTCTTATTTATTAATGTCGTAATTCAGACATGATAGAGAACTGTAAATCTGTTTAAAATCAGAACCCTTTAATCCTCTTCCATATATGTTGACAGGTAAGCAGCCCGTTCCCATGACAAATCAGAAGCATAAGAAAACCCCTTGTAGACCAGACCAAAGACCTATCAAATCCATAATGGTCAGCCTGAAATGAAATAAAATGAAATGAGTGTAGCAACAGTCTCCCACTGCAACTGAGAAGCATAATGGTTTGAAAGATCAACTTGATACCAGCTTCATAACACATAAAAATATCTTCCCAGGTCTGCTTATATTTCCTGAGTTATCACTCTCATGAGACACATTTTGAAGATACAGATACAGTAAAGCTGTTACTGTAATATCAATTTGGGATATTGGATAGGCTTTAATCATCTAAGTACTTGGTCTGTGTCTCCTATCTGTCTCCCTCCTCCTCCATTCAGGAGTAGATATTTAGGTTCCCATGTCCTGTACAGAATGTCTGGGGGAAAATATAACCACCGAGGCACCAAAATAAGGTTTCGTGTTGGAGTATCATGAAAGGTAGAGGTGTTGGCAGGATCCAGTGGTCCCATCGAAAATTGCATCACAGTACAAGATCCCCCCTTTCGTATGTGCATATAATGTCATAGCACATACAGAAAATTGGAAAGTTTATGTTGCCTTAGTATGACACTACTTTTGTCATTTGCCCCTCCCTCTTGACCCCATAGGTACCATCAAATAGTAGTGTTTTCGAGAACATTGTATTCATTGCAATATTTCAGTTTCCCAAGCCATCACGATTGACTGTATTTTTTTTGTCTGGCAGGTACTGTATATTTGTTAACTTTGAATTATGCACATTCCAAATATAATCTCTATAAATCAGCTGAATGATTAAGTTAGAACTACTTCTTATTGTACACATACTGTTTTGAATCGGTTATAAATTAGCGATGATGACATTTGACGGAAGAGCTGAGATACTTGTTACTGCCTTTAATAGTTTAACTTGTTTTTGAAATATTGCTTTGGAAAAAATTTTCTTACATTATTTAATTGACTTTCAACTGTCAGAGTGACCAGTAGGGCCAAGATTGAGAGCCTTTGAAGTTATAATCTAAAGCAGCTAGTAGTTGCTAGGTTACCTATCCCCATGTTAGTGTTTTAGGGAGACAGAAATTGTCTTATAGAGAAATAGTTAAATTGCAAGATCATGATTTCATTCTTGATAATGCTACTTTAGGAACCATTTGTTTGTTTGTTTGTTTGTTTGTTTTGTTTGTTCCCAAACCAGGGCAACATCACAACCTGGTTTGGGAACAGCACCATGCAAAACAGACAAGCACTACAGAGGGTGATACGCTCAGCTG
>JANHFJ010008955.1:100708-113248 GCA_032468195.1 Cerberus rynchops
GTGGGCATAGTTCAACCAGAGGGACACCCCCCTCTGGGCCCACCCAGGTCTCGGTGATGGCAGCCAGGTCCATACCAGGTCCATCCAAAACTTTTATGCAGTTTTAAATCTAATTTACAACGTCCTTCGTAAATTGGTTCAGAGTTCTTTTTTCTTTAGTTCAATTTTTTTCTTTAGTTCAATTTTTAAACTGCCTCTCTCCCAAGAGGGGACTCGAGGCAGTGTACAACCATCTAAAAAAATAAGGTATAAAATTATAAAAATTTAAAATTAAAAAAATTTAAAATTCTGCAAGGATAATCTGCCTCTTTCCTTACAATCTTCTCTTTGGATAGGAAAGATTGGCAACCATCAAAAAAAGGAAATTGATTTTTAGAAGAAGACAAAAAAGGATTCCAGATCCACTAATAGAAGATAAATAAGTGACTTTGAAAGGCCTTTTCAGAGAAGCCTGGGTCACACCTTAAGCCAATATGGAACAAGCTGAGACACCAGAGGCCCTGCTATCACTTTTTGAAGTGCCTTCTCACCCCAGATGTCAAAAATCTGCCTCTTATTTCCTGACATTTTGAGGTGGGAAAGCTTTCAAATAGCATAATATTGTTTTTAAAAGTGGAAAAACATTGCATCTGCAAAACTCATTGGGAGGGAATTGCCTCTTTCCATTCTGCATCCTCATCCCACCCAGTATGATCCTTGTCCTTTCCAAAATTATGGAATATGGCTATTGTCATCAATTATGCATTAATGACTTAATGGACTTGATTTGGCAATGTCATGTCATTGTTAGAAAACGTAATGTACAACTTTGCATGCTGTGTGCATCTAGGCAATTGTAGCTTATTCAGTAGCTTGGTTAAGCAAACTTGGCTTACTGCAGTATATACCCTTTATTACTGAGTGACAGATTTACTTTGGACCAGTCAGTTTCTGTCAGTCCATCTCACAGATGTGATGTTGTAAAGAAAAGAGGTGGAAGCATTGGGTATGTACATTTTTTTGCATTAACAAAAAATAAATGCAGGATGAAGTGTTTTTCCAGTGAGAGTGTCCATTAGGGCAACCTGGTCTACCCAAATATGGGATGGAGCATACTGCTTCTGCTTTCTTTAGAGAAACAAACATTTATTTGTTGGTAAATTTAAAGTTAACAAAAAGGCAGGATGAATCAAAGAAAAAAATAGAAAAGGATAGAAACACACTGGACTTGGTTTGATTTGTTTTGCTTTGAAAATAGTAAATGCCCTGGTGCATGCACCTCCATGGGACCAACATGCTTGTTAAGTGTTTGAAATAAACCAGGTTTTCCTGCTTTTTTGGCTGGGCTGATTCAAATGTTGGAGGAGAGGCAGGGGGATGTGGGAAGAATGTTCAACATCTTACACCACTGATCTTAGGTTGAAAGCAAATCTATACTGGAAGAATCCTTATCTCTACTCTACCAAGTTGCAATGCTAGCTTATGGCCAGGCACATACTCCTCACCACTGGGAAGGCAATTTATTAATTCTCATGTAGCAAGAGACCAACTTTCCTTAAAGCAATTATCTCAAACGGACTGCAGGTGTCAAGTTTTATATTCTTTTTAATCTACACAACATTGTATTTGAAGTACAGAAATATAATTTGCAAGGCATGAGAATTTTTAAAAATCTTTTAATTCTGTTATCTTTTCCTGGTGCTTCCTGGAACAGCTTTGCCTAGAGCATGTGTTCAGCAGCTATTGTGTCCTACTTTGAACCGTTTCTTATGCTGAATTCATGAATTGAGTAAATGAACAAATGAACAAATCCTGCTGTCCAACTAAGCTGAGCATCTAAACTTAAATATGCTTGGACCAAAGAATAAAATATTATAGCCAGATCTAAAGCCTGCATTGTAACAATAGAATTGTTCTGGAAATGAAGATGACAGCAGTTTTATAAAAAGGTTTATTCACATGAAATTTCATTTCATCTTTCATTACATAATTGAATATTTGAAAGGGATTTTTATGTGCTGTGTAAAATATAAGGCTGAATACAAAAAAAAAAACCCAACCCTTAACCAGATTTAACAATTAAAAGATAGAAAGGAACTGAATGTTAGAATAAATGTTTCGCAATAACTCCAAATTAAGTCACTAGTAATTCCAGTTAGAAAGTTCAGAAAAAAGATATTGTACAAAATAAAAATCATGAAGCCTGCAGAAGGGTTTGCTTTGGTATAAGATCACTTCTTATAGTCATCAATACTAAATGGCTCATTTTAAAGAGAACAGTATCAGTAACAAAAATTAGTAGTATTTTAAAAATAGAATTTTAAGCAGAGAGTATTGAAGAAGCATTTCTCTTAACCTTTATTCAGCAAATAGATCCTTGCATACATAATAGTTGTAGCTATTTTTGCATGTGTCTAAAAGATCTCAACACTTCCTATATTTTTCAATTAGCTACCACTCTAGCCTGTATGAGCTATAACTGCTCTCTAAAATACAGTGGTGTCCAGATACTGACCCTGAGCCCAAAGGCAGTCAACTGATACCATTGCTCTCATTGGATTCACATTCCACATTAATCCCTAATGGGATTAATCTGATTTTCATTTAGGGCACTGAATGTACCCAGCCACTGTGATGTATTCAGTAAAGAATGATTAAATAAACTGTGTGAAAATCCAGTGAAAGAAACTCATCTGCCTTTATAAAATATTTTCTGCCAATCTTTTAGTTTGAGCTTCAAGATGCCCAGGCCACATTGTTGTTAGTTCTGCCTTCTCCACTATCGTTGTCCGAATGTTTTGTTTCCTGTCTTGAATCTTCAGCAATGATTTTGCCATCCTTTGGTCCAGTTGAAGCTCTCTTCCCATTTCATAAGTAGACTTCACCATGAAAAAAACAAAGCCTAAAAAAGGAAGGCAAAATGAGGCAGCCAATTCAAGTGGGAATCTTGGATTTCTGGTAGTACACAGTTTCTCTGAATCTTTGCCTACATTTTCCAAATTATAAATAACATTCAACATTAGTGAACAAGTAGGTTTCTGACATCAACTTTTGACTAAGTTTTCCTGCATGCAAGTTTTATTTAAAAAATCCTACAAACAGCCAGAAGGGAAAGCTAGCAAATTTACTCTGGTGTGTTTTTGGCTTCATGCAATTTTAAACAGATTCCTCCCTCCCCTGAATTTATCTGTTTACTGGGTGGAGAGCAGTAGAAGGAGCTATGTCTTTGATTTTCAAAAGCACTTTTATGTGTTGCCTTTTCTCATCCATCAGCAGCTGTTTGGGCAGAAGACGTAGTAGTAAATTTTGTTTCTAGCAAAACACTTGCAGTAACCTCAGAAATAACAAATGTTTATTATTATAAGTTCACTTTCTATCTGCAATCTACAGGTTGCAGAACAAAGTTGCATTGTATCTTGGTGAGAAAGAAAAGCAAAAGCCAATAAGACGTTGGTATTCATGTTCTGTTGTATTATTGGCAAGTATGTTGTAAGTAGTACACTCACAACTGAAACCAGAACTTTCACTCTAAACAAGGTAGTTGTTAAGTGAATCCTCCCAATCTGTTTGCCAGAGCTGATAAGTGAATCATGTGGTCATTAAACAAATCTGGGCTTTCTCCATTGACTGTTGGAAGCCAACAAATGGCAATCACATCATCCCAGGACATCAAAACTATTGTAAAAACATGCTGGTTGCCAAATGTGCAAATTTTGATCATGTGACCATGGGAATATGGCAATGGCTGTAAGCATGAGGACTGGTTGTGAGTTACATTTTCAATGCCATTTTAATTTTGTATCGTCACTAAACGATTGTAAGTCAAGGACTACCTATGCATATTTCGATGTTCTGTGATGATTGACTACAATTAATCACGTTAAATGTATCTGAAGGAACCAAGATTGGAGAACAGTAATCTAATCTGTCAATTTTTTATATCAATGCATAGTGGAATTAAGATCATGAACGGCGTGGTGGCCTAGAAGTGGAGCTCTCACCTCATAATCAGGAGGTTTGTCAGTTCAATCTTAGATAGCAGCAGATTTTTTTTATTTCTCTGGCACAAAGAGAAAATATCTACTTTGAACTCCATAAAGGCATCTGGAAGGGCATCCAGTCAGTAAACACTCAACTCCATTCAGTCTCCCTGACTCCACTTTATGGGGTTGTTAAAAGAAAAAAAAAAGTGGAATTAAGACCAAAGCACAAAATATTCACAACTAAATTCTGGTTATAAGTCATACATACTATTGTAAACATCCTTACTATTTCATATTCTGGTTTGGAAGGAGTCCTAAACCAGATTTCTCCAGTTCAATCTTCACAGAAGACTATAGCTTAATGAACTAGGATACTAACAGCAAAGTAGGCACTTCCTGTTAATTTTCAGGAAGCATGTTCCTCTACCTTCAGTCATTTGAGGTCAGAAAACAGACTCCACAAGAAATACTGGAACTTTAATGATATTGGCTAGAGTATAATAGCTTGAAAATGCTGCAGAATCTTTTCTTTCCTTCTTATATCAAGGAGAATCAAGGCAGGGTTAATTTAAGGATTTTTTTTATAACACCTTTGTCTATTCATTCTATTCATTTTTGCTAACTATTACCACCTTATTCTTAGTAAAAGACAATCTTTTACTTTTCTTTTGAGACAAGGTTTAATTTGTTTTTTACACTCTTTTCAACTGCATAACTATTATGTAGAAATTGCTGGACAATGGAAATAATTTGTATGCTCTTAACAGAGTTCTGCAATCCTTTAACTTTGGAAATATACATTTATGATCCCAAATATTAAGCAGATTGAAGCTCTGAAGTTACTTGTGATTTATAAAAATGAGGGGAATATTATGTATGAATGGATGATTAAAACATGTTGCCTTGTATTAAAGTGGTTGTATAATATTTCATGCATCTATATACATGCATGAGATCCATTCTTGTTATATTGATTTTTATATTTCTTTCTATTGTCTTATTTTTCTGTTTTGTTATTTTAGTAGTAGTTGTAGTTCTGTTTAAAAGATTTTTTAAATGGAACATATATTTTTGATTTTCTTAATTTCTTATATGAAACCTACTAGCTGCATCTGTCCTTTTAAACGTCAGTTATCCAAAATATTGGGCAAACCAACATACTCAGTATGGTACTTTTTAGAATTTGAGGGAGGGCTAGTACTAGATCTTAGACTAATATTTCTCAAGCTGGACAACTTTAATGTGTATGGATTTTAATTTCCCAGAATTCTGGGAGCGAAAGCCCACGTGTATTTTTACTTCATATCAAATGTTTAAATACATATACTGCATACAATTAAGTACATAAATACAATTCATAAAAATTGGGCTGATAACAATTTTGCTGCTGAGTTAAGAATCATCACAACCATATAATAATTCAATCACTGGTGAGAAGCTTGTGGTTGCACTTCATTAACTGGCATTTCATTCAAAAGACAATCAAACTTTTCTCCATTCTGTAGTAATACAATGGAACAACATGCATATCTTCCAGTCAAAAGAAAATCTCAGTAATAGCCCTAATCTAAAAACTACCCAAACCATAATCAACAGAACCTGTCTGTATAAATCACCATCCACTCTTCAATATTTTCTCTCATTTTAAAAGAGGAAAGCAAGGCTGGAGTGACTTTCCGAGAAATTCTAGTAAAAATGTGTCCCTGATATTTCTGTCTGTTGCAATATTAGACATTTAACAACAACAGCCAGAAACAGGTTGGTCTGCTTTCTTCCCTGCTTTGCTGAATCTTTCTTCCATGCTACAGATTTGGAAAGATGAGTCCCATCATATCCAATATGGTCTCACTGTTTATCATTGGTTGAGAGACACTGAGCTAACATCTAGGCCAGCATTTTGAAAAGATCATATTGTGTAGAATGGGTACATTTGAACTGATAAAGAGAGATTCCTATGTTCCAATCCAGTGGTGAAATTCTTTTTTTTATTACCAGTTCTGTGGGCGTGACCACAGGATTAAACATCATCAAGCACAGAATTAAACTTCACCAAAATTACAATGTAATAAGGGGAGAGACAGTTTCTGTGAGCAAGGCAATAAAGATTAGGCTAGAAAAACCTGCCTTATTTACAGGATTAACCCTGTAAAATTAATCTTTACAGGATTAACCCTGCAAAGTGGGAAAACAAACAAGGAGATTTCTCCTAACAACCATTCTCCGAACTGCGTATAATTGTTACCACCAGTTCTTTTGAAGCTGTGCTAACCGGCTGGATTTCACCTGATTTAAATAAATTATTTTCTGTTTGTGGGAGATGAATACCAATATTGTGGTATCTTCCAAACAATGCAGCTTCTATTGTGTTACCCATGTGGCCTTAAAGCTATCCATTCTATTACGTGCTGCCTAGTTTGCTGAAAGTGTTTGCATTCTTAATTTAAGAAAATCCTTTGCTATCTGTGTTTATAGTCTGTTCATGGAAACCATTTACAAAAAGTTCGTTAAATACTGTATTTAATGATGCAAAGCTGATAGAAGTTTAAGGTGTGACATAGCTTGAGACTAATCACTCAACAGCTTTTGAGAATCAAATGGAGTAAAGCAGTGGAGCAATTCAACTGGCTTCACTACTGGTTCAGTGTGTGCGCGCTCCAAAAATGAAGATTTTCCATTCTGGAAGCTTCCCAGGTGATCGGGAAGGCTGTGGAGGACTGAAAAACAGCTGTTTCAAGCATTTTAAGTAAGTAAAGCTGAAAAAAAAATGAGGGGATATAGGCTAGAAAAAGGCAGGGCCAAACTTGAATGTTGCTACTGGCTCGGCAGAACCAGTGCGAACAGGCTGAATTTCATCACTGGAATGAAGTGATTTTCCTGTTTCTGTGGTTATACTTCCAATTTTTGAAACAAAGGCCATCAGCATATGTATCTCAATAGAATGTTTTGCATTGTCTCATAAATAGAATGAGTCTGTTAAAATACTGGTCCTTTGCTCTTAGAAATGTTGAATACTCCTGAGCATGGCTCTGCAACCTTTGCTCTATATAGAAAAAAAGCCTAGAACACACTTATTCCAGATTTGATTGTCTGCATCTCAAGGGCACCTGCTGCATGTATGTCAATACCAAATTGCAGTGCCTCGACCATCAGCAACATTAGATCTCTGCCTTGGCCTCTAGTGTCTCTGCCTACACACTGATTTCTCTTGGAGGACTTGTCAGGCCAAAGTGTTCCAAGAGCAGCAGACTTCACTCTGTCTGAAATAGAAAAGGGCAGATTTGCCTACTTCTAGCAGGGACATTAAAACAATTTTAACGGTGAATTTAGTCCTCAATAGCTAGACACGCTTCTCAAAAACACACAATCTTCTCATGAATTTAGCAAAGGCCTATTTTTTTTTTTTTAAATATGGAGATTGTCAACAGTGGTTGTGACTTCTATGTAACATGTACCTCTTGTTGTTCCTGTTATCTAGATCAGGACAAGTCAATGCAGCTGACTCAGGCTATTGACAAAATATTTGGAATACTGCAATCAAGCATGAGTCATTTGGTTGCTGCTGTCTCAAAATGATAAATACATTCATGTTTTAGAGATGGCAAAAATGCATTAGGGCTATGCCAGGTTTGAAAACAGAGTTGAGGACATGTCTCGGACTTTACATGAGGGCAGAAGGAATGCCAGAAGGAATTGTTTATCCCTTCAGTAGTAACTTCTAGTTATAGTAAAGGGTTAAAAAGTTCAAGCATTGGACAAGCCTGTAAATCAAATATTTCCTTTAGAGTAGCCATCTTGTGTTCTGCTAGTCAGCTTTCAAGGATGGGTTTTATAATTGATAAGTATAATAAAGTTTGCAGATGTTTCTGAATGTTACAATGAACATAATGTGTGTGTGTGTGTGTGTGTGTGTGTGTGTGTGTATCCATCTCCATCTCCATCCAAAAATGCATTAGAAATGAAGAAGGGCAGTTCTAATGGCCATAAATTTAGGCTCTGACTCAGCTCTGAACTTGATGGAAGACCTCTCCTTCCCATCACTCATCTCACTGACTGATGGGGAAACCTCTGTTTCCATGATTTGCTCACGAAGAGCGACAATCTAGAGGACAGATGAGTTGATTTCACATTTCCTCCTTAAATCTATAGGAAAAGCAAATAAGAGTAACTGAGGATGAAAGAAGCTGTGACACCGTCTCCTTTGAAGATGGTTGAACCGGCATTTTCCCCACTGGAGGTCAGAACCAAGCAACCCCATTTTCTCCAGGCTTCAATGCAAACTTGAAAAGAACTAATGCTTTCAGTAGTTTACTGATTAATGTTAATGCAATTGCTATAGCAGCTACAATTTTTGTCCAGCATCATAACAAAGCCTGGAAAAAAAGTCAGGCTTCTTTAAAGAATAAGAATGCCTTAAAATGATTCAGAAGAAGCCCATTGTACCCCAAACATCATAACACCTTTTCACTAATGTATACATTAAACTGGGTATGTTGTTTTTCCAATTTCTGTATGCAATATGTGTGGGGAAAGGTGCAGCTGTTTCAATAAGTGACATTATTAAGCAATGACTTGTTTCAAGCTCTCAAGTGGAAGAGCTCTTTTGAGAAACAGAAGAGAGCTGGTGTGCTTGCTGGAGGTGGGCAAGCATTTCTTTCAAATCATTTTTGATGGCTGCAGAGTTTCTAATAATCATCTGTATAAATTGAAATTTGGCACACTTACTGTAATTGCCAAAAAATAGCAGAAAAATGAATCCAAACACCTAAGGTTTTAGATGTTGTGGCAAGTGTTTTACTCTCAGATTTTGGAATATCCTTCAGTGGATTTACAATTCAAGCTTCTCTTTGATTTGTTGATGTATTTATACCTAACCGAAAGTGACAGGGCTTGAGAGCATGCAGGATTCCTGGCTTAAACTTCTTGCCTTCATGGAAGGAATAGGACACCTGGGTTTCTTTCACCTGCTTTCTTTCCCCATTTCCTGACACCCAGCTGAGTTTCAAATAAACCTACCCTTGGTTTTCTCCTATTTTAAACAGGTTTTTGTGAGCCACAGTTTGTTACCTCATTTCCTGTTTTCCAACACTAGCAATAGGTGTATGTCACAAAAGGAGATTGTTGTTATAAGTAGCCTATCTGATGAAAATTGTGTTAAATCATACCTTTTTAAAAAAAAAAAACCTTCTTCATCACCAAATTTCTTTAAATGAAAAGCCTCAAAATGATGAATGTTCCTCAAATGTATCTAACAGATTATTTTGCTTTTATCTACTATACTGTGATAGATTTATGGTATTTCAGGCAAGACCAAATCACAGAATTCATAAATGCTGTACGTACCAAACTGGAGGTTTTATTGTGTTCTAATTTACCTTTCTGTCAAACAGGATCTCAAGATACCAGATGGTAAATACATGTTCACCCTAAGTGAGGAGAATGGAAGGTGAAAACCAACATCTTATACATACAGTATTTAGTTAAGACTGCATTTTCATCTATTCCAGGAACTTTGGGAAAGATGCCTCTGAAGCTTTTTGCAGAGCATTTGTTTGCATCTAAATAAATTGGTATCATTTTCAGCCCAGTTCCTTAATGGGTCTCCATAATTCCAGATAAGCTTTCTAGAAGAATGTGCTTGATTAAGATGCCAGGTGCATAAACTGAAATCCAAGCATGTACAATATGGAATGCCTGGATTAGCGGATGAATCATAATTGGTTCACTAAATTCACCAGCACCTACTTTCTGATTAACTTGCCTTTTGCATTTTGAGCATTAAAAGTATAACAAGATTATTTTTTGCAAGGACAGCTGCAATCTGAATAAAACAGATAAGAAAACTAAGGAATGTTGCAGTAAATCAAAATGTTTATGGGAGAAGAGTAATCAATGGTATGGTTGGAAATAGCATCTAGAAGTAAAGATTGAAAGAAAAATAATAAAGAGAACATTATATCTTGGAAGAGTTATATTATTCCTATTCATCTAATGGCATTTTCTAGGCATATTAAAAGCATTTTATTCCACAATTCCATAATCTGTGATTTACTACAATCTTCTTACAATTGGTTTCATGCTTCAAAGAAAAGAATCAGCAGATTGTGATTCCATGCAACAAATAAAAGCACCAAGGAACACCATTACGGACTTTTTGCTGAAAAAAGCCCTTTAATTTATGGCTTCAATGATTAGAAAGGGTAGTTTATAAAAATTATGATGCAACCTTAGAGAGAGTAAAATATAAATGTACTTATAACTAATGTCAGAAAATGGGAAGCCTTTTCTTTTTCTATTTTCTTTCATATTTATTTAGTATTCTTTATTTTTTTCTTTTCTAATATTGTTAATATTGTTTTTATCTCATTAAAAATTTTTCAATAAAAACTAGAGAGAGAGAGAGAGAGAGAGAGATGGAGATGGAGAAATGTACATGACATCATAAACCAGGTCTTCTTTTGATAAAGTTAGTAAGGATCTCCACTTAGCCAAGAAAAAATGCCCCACTTTGAATTCACAAGATACTTTCAAGGCTCATGTAAAATACTTATTGTAGACAAATGTCAATTTTGTTAAAGCAGTGGCTTAAAATATTTTATGGATCCCTTGGCTCTACAGAGCAGCTGCTACATACCTAGCATCTTGCTATCGGTACCGCTCATATATCTTCTAGCCTTCTAGAATTCTCCAGTAATGTTATGTTCACAATTTATACCCCATAAGGCCAGCCATGTCAACTGCAGAGTCTCTGAGAATTGGGGTCTACTCCAAACAATGGTCAGAAGTATTTAGTCAAGGAATACTAGCAGATTGAATAGATAGAAACAGTGCACACTTATTTTAGTGTTTCCTGACTCTTATTTTTGTCCTTATGGTCCAGAGGGCTACCTCTAGGAATGGAGCTTAGCTTTTTCCTCTTTGGCCATTTAGACTTTGTCCTAATTCTGGAGTCTGCCAGTAATGCTAATATTTGTCAAGGCTGCTATGCCTGTGAAGCCTTATAATTATTACTAGCTGCTTGCTAGTAAAAAGCTGCTTGAAGGAATAAGACACACAACTGCTTGATTGAGGAAGAAACTGTTTTGCTTTCCATAAACAAGACAGTGCTTGGAAAGTGAAAACTCTCGTTTGTGGGACCCAGCAGGTGCCAAGTTATAAGGTTGCTTTCACCTGCCAACAAGTTTTTTCCAGGGTTGTTATTCCACAAACAGCTTTTTGTTTGTTTCACCTGGAGACAGCCCAACCAAGTTATCCAAAATAAGATCGTGCTGACGCATCAATGAGAATTTGAAGTAAAGATGGCTGTTGGTTCTGTATTCTTCGTTCGTGTTCAGTTATGGGATGTGAGATTCTGTGGACCAAAAACTGACATTTATTATATTTTCTAAATATTAATGTTATTGCTCATGTTACATCATATAGCACATAAAATAAGATGTAAAACAATAGACAAAATTGCTTATCCTGACAGCTAATATGAAAAGAGTAGATCTCATGCCAGATCTCATATTGGACAAAGAATAAATAAAAATAAATATTAGTCTGGAAACCAGATGAACGACAAAAATATTTGGGTACATACCAAATGGGGTATATTGGATTATACATACATACATACATAAGTTTGACTCTAATTATGATTGACCCTAATTAAGGTTAATATCAAATATACTGTAGATATTCTCTAACTATTTGTGCATATCAAATAGTCCATGAATATTCAATAATCTTTCTGAATATTGGATTTCCAGTTGCATGCAGAAATGGGGATTTTTTTAATGGAAACATGAATTATGTTAAAAGATCCAAATCCTATACCAGTATTTATACAGTGAAAAAAACCAAAATACCACAAATGTGTAAAGGGTTAAATTCTCTACAACATACCAGTTAGAGTCATACAAAATAAGAAGGAGTGGTGGAAATAGTTCCCCAAATTAGGCCAGATTGCCTAATCAATGGTAGAATCAAAATAAATGCAGACATTATAAATGAAATTACTGGGAGTTGTTGCAGATATCAAATTATGTCTGGCATTTTATCATAATGAAACAGTGGTCATCAATTCTAACTCCAGGACTTTAATTCACACACATTTTTCATTTTATATTCAAAACATTTGGGAAGGAGCTAGTGATATTCATTCTTGTTATAGATAAAGACGAACCTTTTTCAGAATTAGATTTTTTTTACACATTGACAATGCTCTGTTAGCTGTGCCTCCACTATTGCATTCTATATTCCTCTCCATTCGGGGTGTCTTTTCTTAATTCAAGGTTGATTGAAAAAATTGTATTCCTCTAGGTAGGCTTTAAAAGGTAACCATTTAGTGAATTGGAATCCAAGGTTGGCAAGCAATGTGTAGATACTTAGACTGGCCTACATTTTTATGTGCATTTAATCTAAATAGTATTTAAAACAAAAAGATATTATTTTTTTCTTGTAAAACAGCCTTAATGTGGAAACCATTTCAATGGCATGTAAATGAACTGAAACATTGGCATCACCTCAGAAAAATTATACTCGGAGAAGAAACTGGTTACAATTCTGAAATAACCTCAGAAAAGGTCTTTTCTGAGGT
>JANHFJ010008955.1:121385-131883 GCA_032468195.1 Cerberus rynchops
AAAAAGGGTCATGGAAGAAAATAGGATACAGGTAGCTAATGATTGGCCCCTCCCGGAGAGCTTATAGGTGGGGCGACAGGAGGGGAATTTTGCAGGAAACAACAGTTTACCAACTTAGCCACATGGAAGGCTTTAGGACAATCTGTAAGTTGCTATCAAACTTCAGTTTTAATTAAGATAGCATTCTGGGCTCTCAGCCAGGGGGTTGCTTATCTCCACATTAGTTATGGCATACAGCCAGGCATGTCTTCGTGAGTTTGAAGACCTGAACCAGAACATATGCTCTCCCTGCTGTCATTTCTCAACGTTCAACATCTTGTATGGGGGCACGATTGTTCAGTGATTAAAGATGCTGAGCTTGAGACCCAAGTGCTGCACAAAGGGGTGAGCTTCCATTATTTGTTCCAGCTCCTGCTCACACAGCAGTTCAAATGCATGAAAATGCAAGTAGATAAATAGGTACCATTTCAGTGGGAATGTAACAGCATTCTGTGCACCATGGTGTATTAGTTGTGCCAACCACATGACCTCAGAAATGTCTTCAGACAATTCCGGCTCCTTTGGCTAAGAAATAGAGATGAGCACTGTCCTTCTAGACTTAAACACAACTGGACAAGTGAAACTTTATCTTTTCAACATTCTGAACTCCATCAAACTCTTTTTATAGGACAGTTTTTAATCCTCTGATCATCCTTGTACTCCAATTTCTCTGAATCCTTCCTAAATTTTGGCGCCTACAATTGTTTTGCTGTTGCATGATTATCTCTTTACTCATTTTTCAATTAACTGTTATTCAAGTTGTAATAAATTGTGGCCTCTCACAGTGCCAATCCTGTTGGAACTAGATTATTGAACTGGCTTATGTTTTCCAGGAAGCCCAAAATTCAATTATAAAGTATTGATCAAAATAATTTAATAAATAATATTTGAAGCTATTGGCATATATGACAATCAGTCAATGATCCTAATTATAATCAAGTTTCAGGCTTACCTAGAGATCTTAAACACTCAGTAGTCAATGGACCATGTTGCACGTTCAGCTAAATGACAGAAGGATTAGAAAGAGCATATGCAATAAAAGGTGTGGGGTGCGTGGAGTGATATCAAGATTTTGTGCCAGAGCAAAGAAAGGAAGAACTCTTTGTAATAACATAACACAATACAGGTGTGAAAAGAGAAGAAAGGACATAGAAATAGAGAATGAAAAAAAGAGAAGATTGTATTTTGAGGGCAAACAATTTCTTCTGTGAGGCGTGAGTAGGAGCAGAAAGAAAAAACCTGTGTTTTTGTTGCTGTCTTGGAAGCTGCTTTAGCCTCTTCTGGAGCAAGAAAAAGGTAAGGAGAAAAGAGAGAGAGAGAGAGAGAGAGAGAGAGAGAAAAGTGCCCAGTCAAGTAGGATCAGGTGAGGATCACTTTTTCTTTCTTTGGAAAATTTAACAAATTAAAATCAAACTAAATTAGAATTTCACTTCAGAATTTGGGGAAGTAAAATTCAAATGAGTTTCTTTACTATAATGATCATTTGAGCAGAATTTCTCAATCAGTATCTGACCCATGGATTCACTTAAACACTGATATTTATTGGGTATATTCTAATTAATTCAATAACTAAAGCTGCCGGGATTACAAAACCATTTAAAAAACAATGATCAAATCCTTACTAAAAACATTACCAAGACCATTCCTGAAACAGTCATTAATAAGTAACATAGGACATTTATAATTCAAATGAAAATATATTTAAAGTGCACTACTCCTTTCCAATGTAACTTCTTACAAACTTTTTTATATTTTACTTTTGTTTTAAGTGTATGAGAGAAGAGGAATGCTTAGCTGGGAAAAAATCCCTCAGTGAGAGGAAGTTCTTTTTGTTAGTAACAATAAATATGACTTTTGTTTTAGGGCAAACTTAGACGTGAGACCAAGTTCCATTATAACTCCATTTATTTCTCTATTTTGAATGGGCTACTATCAGAAGCAGAAGCTTGACCCTTTCATTTCATCTATTGCCATTTGTTAGCTAAAATGTCTCCATCGCCAGCAGCTGTTAAAACAACTCTTGAATGTTTTAATCCATGTTGGGCTTTGTTTGCATTAGTGTGCAAATGAATTTCCTTGGCATTTTCTCAGGCAGGGCAAAGTTTCCTTTGATTGTTAAAAAAAGAAAAAAGCAATCTTGAAATATTTGTAAAGATTTTGTTTCAGCTTGCTTCAATTGTTATAACAATGGTATTCTGCTTTTCCTCTTTTAAGGAACGAAAAATTTACTATATCAGTTGTTTTGAAGAAAAGAACAACAGAAGCTCTGGTTTAGGATCCAGCAACATTTTTTCTTCCCTACTGATCTGCATCATCCAACATCATTAGATTAATTAATAAAATAATATTTTCCATAGGAAATTAAATCAGCATTAAGGATCCAGATTCCTATCGCTTTAGATCTCTAATCAATCTTTAGTTTTTTTAAAAAAATGTGTTTAAATTGGGCATTTTTTTTAATTTGAAGATCTCTTCAAATAAAGAAAATTCCCAACTTAAAACACCTTTTTTATTTTAGAAAACTAAGGATTGATTAGTTTAAAATTGATTTATAACATCTGGGGTAAGTTCACACTCTTTGTAAATCATTTTATATCTTTTTCCAGCCTGGTGAACATCAACAACTGGTTTTTTGTTTTTTGTTTAGGTTCTCAAAAATCTCCTTTCCTTTGAGTCATGATACACTTCCACATTGCTGTCTGGTGAAGATTTTGATAGCTGTTCTTTAAATAAGATAGGACTTTTCACACACAAGCCTGATTATTATCTCATTCCATTAGGAAATACTTAATTTCTCCTTCAAGTGAACTGATCCTAGTGGTTCACAGACAAATATGTCGCTTTGCATAATTTCCCTCAAAAAACAGTAAGTGTGATTGATGTTTTTGACTAATTTCTTTAATTGGGTTCTTTTTTTTCTAATTTAAAGACTTTTGTGGAGAACAGATTTTTGGGTCATCTTTATGCAGAAATTTTAAACATTCAAAATGGCTCACAAACTTCTAAGCAATATTGTTCTTAGAAGGGAACTTTTAATGCCTACAATACTTCAATTGTACTGCTGAAAAGCAAACCTTTCAATAGTTAAACATCGGCTGTTGATGTATTGCAGACGTAATCTAGATTCTATCATCATAACGCTTACATAATAATTTAACCTTGTCTAAAGGGATTTAGGATTTTTAAAAGCTAGAATCTGTTACGTGTCAGTCACTGCATACCATTTTGTACTTGGAAATGTGGTTGCTAGGTGTAGCAGTGTTAATATTCCATTCAGGAAACTGTTTCAGCCTCCTCTACTAAATTCTGTAAATGTGGAATAATAACACCTGCCTGCCTGACCTCTCTGGCAGAGCTGGTCAGGCTTGGCTGTCTTGATGCCTTTTCAGCAACTTTCTGACAATAACAGGAAAAGGGCTTTTAGAAAAGTTTAATGAGCTGCATTAAACAGGAAGTATCTATCACTAGATTTTCTAGGACTTCATTGCTTTTCTAAGCATTCAGCCATCATTCTCCAAAGCCTCATTCATTCTGGATATCAGTTCTTCTGCAAGTGTCTTCCAACAGGGCACCTGCTTTCTCAGGGGAGTGACTTATCACGTTTCCTGGGACACAGTTGTTGTCTGGCTCCTCTGCTGTATTCTCAGAGTGTATGGAATTGAGGTACTATCTTAATCCTACCAAAGGAGAAGGCTGGAGTCCTTCTGAAATGTTTCCTTTCCTCCACCTTACAACACTGTCCCAGAAGGTGGGCAAAGATACTGAGAGTACCTTTGGATGTAGGAAGCTGTTATGAAGTTCTTCTAATTAGTAGCAGGTTCACTGACTGTGTGCGTTCAAAATGAAATTAACTCAAAGTAGTGTTGAGTGTTTAAGGTTTTTTTAGCATAATTATCAGATATATGAATTATGCAGACGGTAACAAGTAGTACACCATTTGTACTGGCCATAACAGTTTGGGAACTTATGGGAGGAAAGTTGAAAAACCTAGTCCCAGTTATGTTCATGACTAAAATTATATGGAACATTTTTCTATTCAATATAAGTACATTCTTCAAAATATAGGAGTTACGGCATATTCATTTCCTCTTTGTTTCCTTTTTTTTAACTACGTGTACATGCTGCAGGAATCTAAAATGGCTGCATAAATATTCTGCATGGAAAGCTTGGAGAGAAGCTTCAGAAGGACCCTGTCTATTTCAGTGGGAATGGGAAGGATGATATGTAGTCTAAGGCTTCTATTTCTATAACCTGTGAAATATCCCCCAAACACCTTCTGTTCAAGTAACATGGCATAAATTATACACCTAAGTACAATTTTCTGATTAGCTTCCTATTGTACCAACAGTATCTGCAGCAAGTGATTATTATATCCCATTATTTCCTACAAACAAATAGAACTATCACAGAATCAACTAAAAATGGAGAGGGAGGAGTCACCCAGCCCCCATTTCACGATTAAAGACTTTCCAGAAAGCCCTCTGCATCTGAGAAACAAGGTCTGGATTGACACGTGCATCTCCCCCAGCCTCTGTTTCACCCCCAGAGGCCTTCCAGAAAGCCCTCTGCAGCCGATAACAGAGTTCCGGATCAATCCGGAATTAATCAGGGGAACAGCTCTCTGAGTTGTAAGTGCTCATCACTGGAAGTCTTCAAGAAAAAATTGAACATCCATTTCTCCAGGAAGCAGTAAAGTCCCCTGCCTCGGGCAGGGGGTTGAACTAGAAAACCTCCAAGGTTCCTTCCAGCCCTATGGTTCTATGATTCAAAACCTTCAGGGCCAAAAGTTGTTTTGTGAAACACAAGGAAGTAAAAAAAGAAGGGACAAACTGATACCTTTAATCTTGGTAGTCAAACATGGTGAAAATGGATAGATTAAAGCTGAAAACCATGCCAACACACCCAAGTTCAAGTGGTATGATGACTGCATAAAAAAAATTGTAGATTTAATCGTTTTATCTATGCTGGATTTATAATTTAACCTTGTAATCCAGCTTTTTTTATTGTTTGAAAGAAACTAATTATAATGTAGCCAATGTTGGAGCCTGTATTCTCAGTTTGAGCCCCAAACACATTTTGTTTCTTTTGTTTGTTGCTGAAGGACCCTTTAAAATTACCAGTGATTTGACATTCAGGCACCAAAACTTTTTGCCCTTCCTCTCGATTCTGTGCATATAGGTGTATTATGTTGGTTTTTAAAAATCATACGTTGACATGAGTTTACCACAACATTTAAGCTAGTAATGCATGAATTTTGTACAAAACAAGCTAAGTCCTTAGCATACAGATAGGCTGGATCTGTGGAGGTTATTATTTTAACTAGGCCTCATGGAATTTTATTGTTACATAGGTTTTAAGCTTTTATGCCACCCAGAGTCACTGTTGTGAGATTGGTGAGTCTATAAAATGTTTAAATAAATAAACTAAATGTAAGTTGTATGTATGAATTACATAACAAGTAGCTATTTTGCTTACAGTGACCCATTGGTGACTCTTCTCTACCCCAGCAGGATATACGTCAATGTTTCTTTTCAGCTCCTAAATCTTTATCATGACAAGCTGGCACTTAGGTCTTAATAATTCTTAACTGTTTTTCACTACGTGGCTTTATCTCAAAGGGTCTCATTCTCACAAACTCTCCTATTAAAGATTGTTTGGGTTAGGCTTTTGTTTTATAAAGGTCACCCTAAACTCTATGGCTGGAAACACCATTTACTTGTGAGACATGTTGTTGCCGTTACAAAGTCATTTTGTAAAGAAATAATATCAAAACAATGAAAGAGCACAGATTTTCTAAGGAGATATTCAGGAGGGGAGAAACTCTCTGGGCCCACGAGCTCATTAGGAAAACCTGAAAAACTCTTATAGACATCACTACAAAATGGCTACCATAAAACCATTTTATTCATAGTTCACTGAGAATGCAATTGAGCCTTCAAAAAGAAAATCAAATGTTTAATCACTAAATGATTTTGCGCCCTAGAACCAAACCCTGCACTTGCCCTTATTAAAGTACCCACTTCTGAATGTGATGGTACTTTAAAATAAATCTTTTCCCTAAGCATACCACATCTAGAATTCAAGACAATGGCTCCCCACAAAGAAGGCTACATTTACATCCCACTCAATCCTCATTTCAACAATCATATTTAGAAATGAATACAACTGTGCTGCCTTGCTATGAAAACTGTGGCTCCCATGGATAGCCTTTCTCCATCTCAACCAGGTTAACCAGCCAGTTGCTTATCCTCTTTCTCTTCTAGTTTTAAAGGAAATTTCTCTGGAAAGAAAGCTTGCTGCTCCCTTTTCTTGCCATTATTGTGAACTTCTCTGGATCAATAGGCTGGGATCCAAGAAATATTCTGGAGTGGGGGGGGGAGGGAGGAGGAGAGATGATTAGTGGTTGGAAGGCCAGCTAAAGTCATGTTGCTCCTGAATGCAACACATTCTTACTTAGTATATATAGTATATTTTTAGAGCACTCAGGCAGAAAGTATCGCAAATGTTTCTTCCCTTATTTTGCTGAAAACATCAGTAAGAATGCCTATGTGATCTTTAAAGTGGCACCACAGTGCAGGCAGCCATCTTATTCTGCCTAGGCAGCAAGCTGGCGTGCAACCCTACTAAGGCATCTGTCCTCAGGTTGTGGATTTGCAATCAAGCAAAATACTGCAAAGTACCCTAAGAAGGAGAAGGATGACGTTTTAGTCTTCTGTTTCCCATATGAGTGTTGTTAATGTTCAGAGTGAACATTTAAATGTATCACTGGAAATGAATTGCACGATTCTTCTGACTTTTACCATTATGAAATATCAATGTATTGTTATACTGTAGACAATTGTTTTGCTTCAAGCATATTGTGGAAGTACAATAATTGTCTCATAATAATAACACTTGCTTAATTTCTCCTTACAATCAGAGATGATTTCTCAAAATTAAATTCCATTAGTTCCAATTCCTCTTCAGAAAGTATGTTCAGGATTGCTGCTTTCAGCAACTATAGTTCAGCAGGCAATGGACTCCTGGGAGTATGAAAATAGTGACCTTTTCATACTTTCCTGAATTAGTTTCCTCCTGGTTACCAGCATCCTGTACTTAATTACCTTTAGTTCCTCACAGTTTCCTTCAGAGTCCTTTACTAATTTATTTCTGCACATGTAGAGAACTGGAAATAAAAAAAAAATATTTAAAAAAGAATAAATCAAGTCCCTGTTGCCAAGTCTTCTGCTTAGACCTATAATGGGAAAATGTGCCTTCTACTATTTAGATTGATACCTGAAGCTCACCTTCTTCTTAGTCACTAAAAGCATTTCTGCTGCCATGACCTGATATAAGCATGATTGTCTAGAATTGTTCCATGCTTTTACTATAGACAGTAAGAATGATAATCTGCATAATTATGGCCAGCAATTATCATAGGTCAGCATAAGAAATTTTTCTATGAACAACTACCTCCTATTTAGAATGCCAATACTGAACTTTATTACTCATCAGGGAAAATGAATTGAATCTATTGATCAGCTGGTAATAACTGATGGTATTCTTCAAGTCTTCCAAAATAGCCACATATTGGTTCTTTAGTTTGCCTTATGACAAAGAGCTTGTGCCTGTTTAAACCTGCCAACCAATTTTCAGCCCCATCTCTGTTCCAACATCACAATACAGGAAACAAATTTCTTTCCCTGTGTATGATTTCACTAATTGGTAATGCCAATTATTTTTGTAGTAGGTTTTCAAACTGCCCAGGTTTCATTGCAGCATTCATGGGGGTCATTTTTTGTTTTTCTCCTTAGCAGATTTTCCCCAGTTAAAAAAAGGATCAAAGACAAAAGCAGGAAAATTGGAATGGGTACAATTGGAAGATACATAGTCTAGGGCTCCTCTTTGAATCACACAGAAAAAAAAAACCTCACCTGGAAAGAAAAAAGAAGGAAAGGAAGTTTCCAAATAAAGAGTTATAATAATTTCACAGTTAGATATCTCAAACTAAATTCTATGTTCTGAGTCCTATCTCTTATTAGACTATTTAAGCATATTGCATCCAGGATTATTATCAGAAATACCAAAGAACAAAAATATTGGGAAATATGTCACACTGGTACAAGTTTATGTAATGCAAATAAATGATTTCTGGCACTAATCAGGAAATGATAAAAAGATAGGACATATATTTCTGTACTATTTCAAAATTTTGAAATTAGAACTGGAAATATGTTACAATAGAACAATAATGAGTATTATTTGGGGGGGAAATGATTAGGCATATGGCAATAAAGAAAAATACAAAATATCCCATTAATATTTTATAAAATGTTTATAATATGAGTTCTGATCAATGTCAGCTATAGCAGGAGCTGGATGTGAAAAACTTTCTTTGTTTATTTAGGCAGTGTCAAGTTATTTGGAATTTGTTGAGGAAAGAAAAGTGTTAGATAAGATCAAGGAAATAGCAGGAATAAGAAGGATTTCTCTTAGGCAATGAAGGTTGTCACATGTTTATTTTGGCTTTGGCTGGAATTGCTCTAAGTATGCCTTGCAAATCAACAACTACAGCATCCTTGACAGAGTTGGAATAGCAAAGCTTTATTTAACAAATGGAGAAATCACTTTACAGTAATTGTTGCTTTCCCTGATATATTGTTTTCTGCTGTTAATTAATGTTGCCTGCTCCCCATAGTCTTTATGGCGTTGGGCAGCTTTACACATTTGACTAAGAAATAAAATAAAAAAGAGGGAAGGACAATAGATAAGTATTTATTTACAAAAGTCTAACATGAATTTCTAAGATTATGAATACCTTTATTATGATGTTATGAATTCTGCACAGTTGCACTAGATTAAAATCTATTTTCTTTTTCAATCACCACAGAACATATCTGAAAAGCCTAGAAAGACACTTTAGAACAAACAGAATGCACCGTTTGGAAAATTATATTGTTGAATATTCCATGCAGAAACAAGCATTTTGGATGGCAGATATAAAGGAATACCTGTGGCACTTATGCCTCTGAACTGAAAGTTTTTGATCCACTGCTGGGAAGGGCAGATTCTTGCTGGTGCAAATGGCATCAGGAAACTCAGTGTTCTTGCTTTAGGGACAGTGACATTCAGTTTCTTCCATTGTTTAGATTTGTTGTCTAAGCAGCAACGCCCCATTTAGTTTCACGAACAGGCTATATTTGATGTAACTTCCTTTCAATCTGCTGCAAAACAACGATCACAGCAGCGAACAGGAGAAGGAATATACAATCACCTCAGCTTTGTTTAGAAGAACTGTCCAGGACAAGCTGGCAGGTAAAAATGAAAGTATAGAATTTGTGTATGTACTTAATTTAATTTGTGAAGAAATGAAATTTAAAATAGAGTGTTCTTGTTGTACCTTTGCTCAGGTTAATACAGACAAGAATGTGACGAGTCTGAGCAGAAAATAAATAATGGATTAGGGATTTGTAGGAGGTATGCACATTAAGAGTCTTTGCTCAAGAAATCAAATTTGTAGGTAGCTAAGTGGCTGACATATGAGGACAAATCAGTAGAGCATATCTCTTCAGAAACATCAAAAAATCAAAGTTACATTGGAAACCAGTCATCTGATAGAGATACTTTAGAAAAAGAGCTAGATTAGGAACAAAGTAATATTTTTGAGCCTTTCTTTGAATCTGAAACTTGATTGCAACTTTTGATTTTTGTTTTAAAGGTACAGTACTTTGCTATTCTCTCTGTGCACATGTGTTTTAAAACTCCAACATATTTGCAAGTTTTACTGTATTTGGTACTGCCTTTGAAATTATTGCTTTGATCTCTAAAAATATTCTTATCAGTAGTTCTTGTAGAATGTCACAATCTAATTTACTCATAGGTAAGAGTGGAATTTCCTCCAAATTGCCCTGAGTATGCTGATTGACAGACAGATAGATAAACAGACAGTATGTTTCTTCTTGTCTCTGTGAGTCAAAGATAGACTTTTGTTGATGTTTAATGACCATCGTTTCTAATCATATTTTGATGGCCATATGTTGCCCTTCCTCCACCGCTGTAAAATAATTCAGTTGCATAGGCCTGGATTGAAAATTATCTGTTTTTATTGCAGAAAAAAATGAAAACAATGAATGGGACAGGAAACCCAGTTATTACTTTCATAGTTTACTGACCATCCATTCAGTTGCATAATTGTTTAACAACTGGGTAAAGATATATGGATTGGTATTTGGGTTAAAAGGTTAACATTGTGTGAAACACTGGGAAGTTAGCCAGGTAAAACCAGAGGAATTATGATTTATCACAAAAATTTCCTATTTCCTTTTGAGAAGCATGCCTTTCATTTTAGATGCATAAAGCCTAAATGTAATAGCTTTTCAGCTCTCAGTCTGCTTCCTGGGGCTTTCAGAGCAATAGTTTTAGCTATTCAGGATACTAAACTCAGTACAAGATGTGAAAAATCATGGAAATAGGAATAAAT
>JANHFJ010008955.1:136631-151452 GCA_032468195.1 Cerberus rynchops
ATTCCACTGGTTCAGCTGGAATAGCTTCTTCAGAGACTTGAGTCCTGGGCCATGCAAGAACTGATCCAGAAAAATACCATGGTTGATAGTATTGAAAGCCACTGGGATATCAAGGATGTATACACTACTTTCAATTTTGTCTACCATCCAGAAATTTGACCAATGGTGTTCCTTTCCATACTCAGGCCTAGATCCAGATTGAAAAGAGTCCAGAAAATTTCTTCATTCAGAAACCTCCGAAGTTGCTGTGCAACCAACTTCTCAGCAACCTTTCCTAAAAAGGAAAGGAAGGAGGACAAAAATGTGCAAAACTGTCTAGCATTGGCTTTTTAAGGGCTGAACCACTGCCTGTTTAAAAGGAGGAGGAATCAGCCCCCTCACTCATAGAAGAATTCACCGGCAACCACATGTCACATCCTGAGTGGCCTCATCAAGGCAGATTGGGCATCTAATATATAGCTCCCAGGCATAAAGATCCCATCTGCTTCCTCAGCTCCAAAAGGACCCAATTCCTCCTGGATAACTAAGCAAGACTGTAACTAACTAAGCAAGAGGTATCTCCACAGAACCTACAAGACGGGAATCTAACTGGGAGCAGTTCTGAGTGGTTTTGTCCAATGGATGCCCAGCATATTCTTAGCCATAAAAGCCACTAGTTGACCTTTGCTACCATAATGTCTTCAAATAATTGTTCAATGGAGAAAAAAAGAGGATCAAAATATCAATGCATTGAGCTCCAATGGCAAAAGCAGGCAATAGTAAAGAATAATATACAGTAAATACAAGGCATTTCAAAATGACAAAGGAGAGTTTCCCATCTTGTAGAAATTAGGGAATGGTGCTGATTCTTAGGAACTTACTTAGGGACTTGGGCCAGTAGTTTATTAATTAACCTTCCCAGCAGGGTTGTTCTAGAGATAAATTGGACAATCGTATGTATTGTATTATTTGGTTGCCCTAAAGTTGAAAGGCTTGGGTAAAACAATAAGTTAATAAAATATGATTGTATTCATGTTGTTACCTAAGCCAGGATTTGCTTTATTTGGTTTTGCCTTATTGTGTTGCATGTAAGATATGAATAGTTGAAATATAGAGGTTCTTGCATTTTAATAATCACAGAAAATGTTTGACTATTGAATAAATCTGAAACATGCATGTAGAAGGTGGTATGAAAGACAATTGAGGATTCTTTTTCTGTGAATAAAAAACTTGACAGGAAGCTTCAGAAGCAATCTGGTAGTATTTTTCAAGAGTAATACATTTTATTGTAAGGCACAAGCTTTCAAGAGCTACAGCTCAGTTCATCACATGTATGGAGTGACTTAAATAATGTAGGATTTAAATATATTGGGATGAAGCGGAGGGGGAAGAGAGAATAGTTATGCAGATGAAGGTTTCATGACAGAGCTCATGTTCCTTACCAATTAACAAATATAATGTGCTACAAAACTTACATGTGTATTTGTTGGGGCCCATGATGATGTCTTGATGTATAGTAGATGGGAAGGCAGAATAGACATTTGGGTTTTTGGCAGAATCTGGTTCCCACGTTGGTACAGTTGTCCTGTTGTTTCTTGTTGCATGTGACAATTTGCTTCAAATTGGGGTATTGATAGTATGCAAATATGGACCTTTCAGCCAGTGCCTGAGAGAATGAAATAACATTGTCCAGTAGAACTTAAATATATGTAAATAATGCATTTGAATGACTTGATAATAACCAATGATGTTCTATTTTCCATGTTGATGGCCTGTCTTCTAATAAGTCCTTCCTGAGACTCAGTCTGTCTTTACTGATTTGCTCAGGAAGAATATATGTTTTCTGATACCTAAGTAGTCAGTCAATTAGTTTATTTTGGTTACTGATCAGCAAAGCAGACCTAATCTATATACCTGGCAGTTAGCATGAGTTTATTAAAAGATATTTGGGCACAATATTACTAATCTAACAAGGCACTAAATTTTAAGCAGAAAAGGTTTTAAGAAAAAAGCACTCAGATACTAAAGGGAAGCTGAACTGGATGAGCTTATTGGATTTCTGATCAGGTCAGTTCCCAGGCCACCTTCAATTAGAAATCCAGAAAAATGCTAGATTGGGTACAGGAGCCAGAAGAGGATTCAATATTTAGATATGCTGAAAGAAATACTAGAGGACAAAACATGTTGCTGATGCTCTCTGGGATCAGAGGGAATTTATCTGCAGACCAATAATATTATGCATTGTAACCTGAACAACTTGCACAAGTGGTCCTCAACTTACAACCACAATTATGTCCAACATTTCTGTTGCTAAGCAACAGTTGTTAAGTGAGTTTTCCTCCATTTTATGACTTTTTTTGCAAAAATTATTAAGTGAATCAATGCAGTTGTTAAGTTAGTAATCTGGCTTCTTCATTGACATTGCTTGTCAGAAGATCGCAAAAGGTGATCATATGTCCTCAGGACATTGCAACCATCATAAATACACAACAGTTGTCAAGCATTCAAATTTTCATCATGTGACTTACTTTTAAAAACTAAGCTTAATATCTCTGGGTTGACTTTGAGTAAAGAACAAAGTGTTTTTTTTAATGAACATAAATAAAACTTGTTTTCTTTTGGTGAAGCAACAAAACACAGGAAATAATGTTCTTTTGGAGGATAGCCATGTTCAGCGCTCTCATGAGGGTGCACACCTCTTCCCAGATTTCATGGGACTTCGTCTTGGACACCTTCATCTATTCATCTGTGAGTACCCATAATGTTCATACTTGCTCTAGCTGAGGATCAGATCTTACACATAACGTAGTAACTTGGAATTCTGAGAATCTGTTGTTCTGAATATCTACTATAGATGCTACAATAAGAGAAGATGGTGTGTGTCACTGAGTCTCCAAGAAGCAGTCCTGGATATTGTAGTTCAACAGCACCTTGATTTTATGTCTTTCCAAACTGTATGGGGATCACACGGTCAATAGTTTCTCTCACGTAATAGGGAATTCTAGAAGCTCTAATTGCTAGAGCTGGCAAATTCTCAAAAATGGAACATTCTTTTGAGAATTTTCTACCTTCAGCAAGTATAGTTTTATGGATCCAATCTGGGTTAGTCACTGGGACCAGAGGTTTTGTTTTCCAAGCTTTTGGACTCATGTTGGAGCCCATCTTCAGGGAACTCATCTCTAGTCTAAGGAGAGAGAGAGAGAGAGAGAGAGGTTCCCTGAGGCTGGGCTCGGAAGACAAAACCTCTAGTCCTGGTGACCAGCCCAGATTGAGTCCTGCAACTTTATCCTGGGACATGTATATTCACCGTCATTCATGAACTATTATGTAAATGTTGTTTCCAGACAGTTGAGTCATCCAATGGTTGAAATTCCTGATGATTGATTCACCAGGAATGAATATTTATAGTTCTTCCTGAAAACCTTCCCCCAATTCTTTTCTCATAAAGAGGAAAATGTCTGTCTTTCAGATTCACAGCAAGTGGGGCAAAATAGAGGACAACACCACACAGCTAGAGTTACACAGACAAAAGCGTCAGGGTAGGTGGATATCTTTTAATGTCTTTTGCTTACAAATAATAGCTTCATCTTCGGACGCACATCAATTTGTACAATCGCTTTGCTTTGGTAAATGATCTGATTTCTGCCTTGCTTGCCAACTGCAAATGGGCCTGACAACTCCATTGTTAACAGTATGATCATAAAATAAAATGTCACTTGACCATGCCTGACTTATGCAATCAATTCCAGAAGCAGTTGTGAAACAAATAAGGTGCAACTGCTAAGCACAATATTATATACTGAAAGAGGAGAATATTTACAGTTCAGGGTTGAAATGAGGCATTCTTGGTGCTCTCTGAGCGTGTTTGTTTTCTTGTAGACCTTTTTTTTAATAGGTAGAGATGGGATGTCAACTTTGATGGTCATGCAATGTCCCATTAAAGCACATTGGTTTGAGAAGTTTGCCCATTCACAAAAGGATGGCAATGGAACATGGTCAGTCTCAATCAAACTGGGAAGAGCATACCATAGTCATCAAAGAGGACATTATTGAAATCATTGGGCATCACACTGGGGGATGCAGAGACAGGATACGGGGCAGCTCAAAAGCACCAGTGGTTGTTGTGGTAAATATACAGTATAACATGTTAAATGGAGAGAAAAGTAGCCCTCAAGTTACAATTGCAATGGGGACCAGAACTGCCATCACTAAGCGAGGGGGGAATAAAGTACAATGTCACATGGTCACATTTCTTAGCAATAGCAATCCAGGCAGCCCTGGTTGTTATTGCAACCCAAGATGCGTGAGTCGTTAAGTGAGAAGTGGAGGGAATCCCAGGTAAGGCATGTCGGGGTGGGTAGAGAGATCCTGGGAGCTGATGTACAGTATGTGTGCATGTGTGCGATTGTAGGGAAGCTGTTGAAAGAGGACCTGGAGTGCTTGTGATTGCAGGGAGGCCACAGAAAAAGTGCTGGGTGAATGCATTTGTGCATTTGTGATGTTCCAAAGGATAGGAACCATAATAGAAAAGGCTTTCTTCTTGGGTCTTGAACAAGACCTATAACATGTCAATCTTGATGGGGTGGGTAGATGTAACTAATGAGGGGCAGTCCCTCAAATAACCCAGCCTCATGCCATGAATTTATTACCATCACCTTGAATTCAACCTGGAAGCATATTGGCAACCAATGCGGCTGCTGGAACAGAGGTACAACAAGCACTGATTGAAAAATGCACGTATTTGCTTACATTGCTGCATTCTGTAATAAATGAAACTCACAAAGTAGTTGACAATATATGTTCATTGTGAGAAATTTTCTGACTCCTGGGCCTGAGATTTTCTGACATGGACAGTCATTGAGAAGAAGATAGCAGGACATGGCTGAGTCACTCTTATTAAACAATTTATTATGACAGATCATTTTTCTTCCTTGTTAGACATGTCACCAGAATACATGATTGCTGTTGAGATAAACTTTGTAGACACCTCACTCCAGGAGGACCTCAGAAAGTTTTTCAAAAACCTTAGTCTCCCAGTTTCAGTAAATGTCCCTGATTCAGATATAAGCATTTCACAAATCAATATTACTACCGGTAAGTAGTCTTTGACCATTTACTATCAACATTTTCTTTTTCTATGTTTAATTTAATTTGGGGGTATTTTGGGGGTATGTGTGTGTGTAAAAAATAAGTAGTTGGCTCAAATATATATATATTATCTTTGAGTCAGCTACTTATTTTTAATACACACACGTATGTGTATGATTAATCAGGGTTGGTAGATCTGTGGTACAAAACTAAACCAGCAGTTCTTAATTGTTTAATCTCAGTACTCCTTTACATTCTTAAAAGTTATTGGGGACACCAAACAGTTTTGGTTTGTTGGGTTTATTTATTCATTTAAAGATAACAATAATAAACCCACTACATGTTAACTAACTTTAACGTTTTTTCTCTAAAACTGAATTATTCTGAAAGCACACATATTTATATCCTAAACTTACTACCTTAAAAAACCCTAACAAATATGAGAAAACACAAGTATATATGTTATTACCCATCAGAATGATGACTTCAAAACTTGTCATGTAGCTCTAAAAAACTGCAATCTACCTTTATGAGAATAGGAATGGAAAATTTAAATAATATTTTAGTATCATTATAAAAATAGTTTTATAGATTTTTCAGACCTCCCCCTTGAAAAGGTCCCAGAGACCCAGAGTCCACATTGCTTTAAACAATCACTAAATATTAGATTATTTTACCTTTGCTGGCACCTCACAATTTCGGCAGCCCCTGTCCAGGAGCCAAGGGAAAGACCATATGTTCAGAAATAGCTAACAAGACACTATTCAAATCTATTCTTTGAAAACGAAACAAAACACTTTTTATAAACATTTGCTAATGCCCAACAGCTCTTCTAATATGAAAAAAAAAAGGGAAAGTCTGCTGGGAACACAAGAGCCTCTTTGCGGTATAGGGTGGCTCTTTGCAGTTCAACCTAATGGAATTAACTCTTCTCATGTTCCAGGAAGTTGTAAGCACATTTCGTTCACTTAGTTCCTTTCTCCTTTAATGTCCTGATCAGAGGTTGGAGGGTGAATTTCTTTTGGAAGTCATAAAAGGACTCAGAACTAAAATGTACTTAGGGGAATTAAGATAGGCAGGAAAAACTAAAATGTTTATAAAAGATTAGCAATACTTCCTGAAACAGATAAAATTGTGTAAAACAATCTGATTTATCAAAACAGTACATTAATTTGTTTACTGTTCTTAAACGTTTGTTCTCTCTGTTTCTCAACATATTGTTTCAATCCAGTGGAGAAATGTGGGCATTGGACCTATTGTATCTGGGTTGTAATATCTGGAATTTTGTAGTTCAGATTGGATAGTTCTATTATTGGTTTAAAAATGGTGTAGATTAGGGGTGTCAAACTCAAGGCCCACAGGCAGGATCTGGCCCATGGGATGCTTAGATCTGGCCTGTGGGGCCACCCTAGAAACAGCGAATGATCAGTCTGTGGTGCCCCTGCCAGAAAAAAATGGAGCCCAGGAGGGCTGCACAGATCTGTGAAAACTTCCTGTAGCCTTCTGCCAGTGAAAACGGATTCAATGAGGGACCATACAGCCTCCCCAGGCTTCATTTTCATTGGCAGAGGGCTGTAGGAGGCCATCACAACTGAAAAAGGAACCTCAATGAGTAACATCAAACTGGCCATATCACACACACACCCCGGCCACACACACTCAGCCCCCCCCCAGGTCAAACACAACCCTGAAGTGGCCCTCAATAAGATTGAGTTTGACATTCCTGGTCTAGATTGTTCAGAAAAGATTTACACAACTCTTCCTTGTTCTACCAATGACATTTACAATGGAAACTCTACTTGGGAAGGGGACTGTAGGGAGAGTTCAGTTCAGCTTAGTCCTAGTGGGCAATCAGTTATATATGAGCCAGCAGTATACTGTAGCTGCCAAAGAAGCCAAAACAGTTGTAGACTGCATTAACAGAAGGATAGAATCAAGATCACATGAAATGTTAATACCATTTTATAATGTCTTGGTAAGGCCACATTCTGAATGCTGCATCCAGTTTTGGTCACAATAATGTAAAAAAGATGTTGAGACTCCAGAAGACAGCAGCAAAGAGCAACAAAGATGATTAAGGGACTGGAGACTAAAACATATAAAGTACACTTGCTGGAATTGGGTATATCTAGTTTAATGAAAAGAAGGACTAGAAATGACATGATAGCAGTGTTCCAATGGGGCAGTGTTCCAATGGATAATAACAAAGCTATTATCCAAAGCTGTTCTAAGGGGCAGCCGCACAGTTATTATCCAAAGCACCTGAGGGCAGGACAAGAAGCAATGGATGGAAACTAATTATAAAGCTTAAACCCAGCCTGGCTAGCTTGGAAATTCTGGAAGCTGAAGTCCATACATCTTCAAGTTGAGAAACACTGGGTTAGGATCTTGGATATCAACCCTCCAAGTTTGTAATCATACATACAGAGTAAACATAATCAATGAAATGAATAACATCAGCAAGATACAATTATTTTAGTCTTTCTTTTTGTTTCCCCCCCCTCTTTTCCCACATTAGTGTGCAACTCAGCTGGCACTAATTATTCTCATTGTTTCTGTGAACCCGATTATGGATGGTCTGCCAAGATCTGTCAAGCATATCCTGTCTGCCATAATAGTACAATTGCAGTGGGAAAGAGCTGCAACTGTATTGCGCAGCTTCCTCCGCAAGGGACTTTTTGTCAACTTCAATCAGAAGGTAAGAGAAGGTGGCAGATGATGATGAATGGTAGTTTATGGGCAACAACAATTCATTCATGAAAAAATAACTTTTCATGGGTAATCTACCAAAATGGAAACTTAAATTATTTTCAAATCAGAAAGTTCTGATTGAGTTTTATATGCTCTAGGATAGCAGTTCACAGTCTTTTCAGCCTATAAAATAATTTAAATTTGCCAATTCTTCAATTTCTGTAATCTGTCAAATGTCATCTAAATAATGTTTGACTTCTATAATCTATGCAATTAAACAAAATACTGGAATTTCAGATCAGAAATCTGATTCAGATCTTTAATTTCATCCTATGATTTGCAAAATTTGAAAAGCTGCTTGCATTTTGCAACTGCATTCATTATATTTTTATCCCACTTAGCCTAAATCCCCAATGTGGGATGACTATGCACTGTTTGCTGCTTGTTGAGTTTTCTGCTACATCTAATAGTATTGGTTTAGAATATTTTGATTTTGAAAATTGAGTAGAAAGCTAGCATGTAGCAAATCAAAGCATAGATCTCAAGCATTATCTGCATTTGTCACGGCTATGCTCCCAACACAGAAACTGGAGGTATTCTTAGAAAATAAAAGGATGAGTTGCTGCAACCTTCTGGTAAATGAGTCCTTTATGAATAGCTGTATCTACCACTGCCACCATTATAGGAAAATGCCTAGGATATTCAAGCAACATTCTAAATATGTCCGCTGATCCCCAAGCATAGCGACCTTAGCTTGGTCTCTCTTGCACAGTAGTATACGTAATTGGCACTATCAGAAAGTTATCTTTTCACAAAAGCTGACTCCCATCTTGGTCATTTCATATAGTTTGTGCTCTATTCCCATCCTCCATAATTATTAGTTATTTTCCATTTAATTTCTTGTTTTCAACTTTTGTTATATTACTGCGCCTACTCCGACTCCAGGATTTTATTCCCTCTATTGTAAGTGTTGTTCCATTTGCTCATACTGGCAGATTTCAGATTATTATTCCCATCTCCTCTTCTCCATGTTCTCATGCAAACTCCAGTAGAAGAATACATAACTAAATTAATGCTATTAATTTTAAATGAAACGACTATTAAGCATTTAGCCAAGACTGAATTTTATGATTAAATGATGTTTTATTTTCAAATCTTTATTTCAGCTAATAAGATTGCTTCTCTTCTTTTTTTTACTACAGATATTCCTTCAGTGCTCATAACAAAAATGTCTGTCCGACTTGATATATCCTTTAATAATTTTCTATGGGATTCGTCTTCTGTGATATTCAAACGATACAAATATGATCTTGAGAAGGCAGTAAGTCTGAGCTGGTTCTTCAGCTAAAACTTGGCCAAGATATTTTAAAACTCTTATTATTTAGCTGAAGAGGATTTATTTTGAAGGTGTCTAGATATTTTAGGTGGTTAAAACAACTGCAAGTCCCATTTTATTAATCTGGATGTAATCTAAGACCACTTAGCTCAGGGTACTGCCAATGACTTATGTCTTTGTAGTCTTTTTAGTGCCTCAGCTAAACTCTTAATAGAGAGTTTTCAGTCCATGCCCATTTACAATCTGTTACAAAGGAATTTGAAACTGACCTTGGATTATCTTCATTTCTGGTAGCATAGAACAGACAATGGGCCGATGTGTTCTCTTTCCAGATGACCAATAGGATGATTAACAATTGTTATTGAAATAGCCCCTGAACTGCCATAGCTCTTGGAGCAACAAACATTGGCTTTCTCTCACAACACTGTTAGTTGTTAGGTTTTTATTATTGTAAGTGTATATAATTATACTGAAAGTGTGAAAATGGGCTCTAGTTATCTATGGAGAGTCATGGTTATCCCAAATGTGCTTTTCAAAAGGCAGCTGGACTTCCTTAGATTTTTTTCCTTGAAAATGTTTTGCTTTTCATCCAAGAAGCATCTTGAATGAGAAGCGAAATGTTTTCAAGGAAAAAAATTAAGTAAGTCCAGTTGCTTTTTGTGTGTATTTGGGAATTGAGCTAATACTTTAAGTGGTCTATCAAGGATGGTGTATTTTTATGGGACTGATAGTATCAAATTTACAAAAACAGAAACATATCTTTTAATTGAAATGCTTATATAACAGAAACTAATTCATTTGTTGATATATGTAGATCTCAAGTTCCTAGTGTGAAAGATAATACATACATATACCCATGTTTTCCCCCAAAATAAGACTGGGTCTTATTTTCTTTTTGGCCTCAAGTACTAGGGCTTATTTTCAGGAGATGTATTATCCCGCCCCCATGTACTGGAGGCCCATTTCTTCTGCTTGCTTGCAGTGGGGCAGGAGGCTGTGCAGCAGGTCAGTGCTGTTGCTGTGAGGCAGGGGGGCTGCACCCCACACTGGCTTACCTCAGGGCCCCTGCAGCCAGGCCACCCACACCCTGACACCTGTCTCACCTCACAGTGGTTGCTCTAGCAGCCCCATCCAGCAGTGCCTCACGTGGCCACTGGCCCACTTCTTTTGCTTGTTTGTGGCCACAACAGAGCAGGAGGATAAGTGATGTGCCAGTGCCATAGCCATGAGGCAAGGTGGGGGGTGAAGCTGCCCCATGTGTTCTACACCTGCTTACCTCAGGGCACCACAGCCAGGGCTTGCCTTCAGAAGTTGTGAGAGCTTCATCATTGGAAGCTTTCAAGAAGAGACTGGACTGCCATCTGTCACAAATGATGTAGGGTCTGCTTGGCCAGGGGATTGGACTAGATGACTTACAAGGTCCCTTCCAACTCTGTTAATATGTTAAAATCTGCCTCGCTTCGCAGCCATGGCACCAGCACACTGCTTGGCCTCCTGATCCATTGCAGCCAAGAGCAAGCAGAAATGGGTTGGCAGCCACATGGGCTCTTGCTGCACATGGCTGCACTTTCACAAATGAAGCTTTGTGCTTGCCCACCACTTCTGTGGCCTGATTCCAAACGCTTGGGGAGCCCTGTTTTAGATAACAATGTTCTTAATTGATAAGCATGCTGATTGGGTGTTACAGGTATTGTAATCCAATGTATCTCTTCATCCACTTTTAGTAGATTATTTCTATATCAGATTTGGCAAAGAATCCTTAGCCCATGAGACCAGGACTATGAAAATCATGATATTTGTTTGATTTTTCATGAAAGTACGTAGGATGTCTATAATAGTAAGTGAAATAGTAAGTGGCCTTAATTAATAATAAATACTCTACAAATGTATTGCTTTCTTTCAGTTTATTGAGGGCTATTCAACTTTACCGGGTTTCATAAACGCAACAGTTACAGGATTCAGGTATGAAAACCATTTTGTTTCACTTGAAAAGATTATAGGAAAAAATAATTTGTTTCAACTTCACATAATGATCCAGCTGATAAATGCTAAACATAAAATGAAAATTAGCTTCAAGCAGTGCAAACATATAATGCAGAGAAATGTTTTTCTGCAGTAAAATCAGCAAAAAAACATAATCTATTGATAATACAACCTATATAAATATAACCTAGAAATAATTGAAAGACAATTTTGCCATAGTTATAGATATTGTATTAGGAACAGGTAATCCCTTGGCATTGAAACCAAGTGGGTAATTTTGGGCTAATCACTGTGTCACCCTGAATTAGGAAGTAACATCCATGAACAAGATACTAACCAACCACTATTTAAAAAATATTACCAAGAAAATTGTACAGACCTGTTCATGTAGTCACCTGGAGAATCAAAACTCACTCAAAGAATCATAACAACTGCATAGATATTTGAAGAAAGCAAAATAAATTATATTGGCCATGATAAAAATCCTCAAATCCATTCTAGAGCTATATCTTTGTAGTCTATGTTGTAATACCTATTCGAAATTGAAGAGCTTGTTCTCATCATGATCACCCACCAAAGATTACTTTTTTGCTCCTATACAATTTGTTTTCCTCATCCTAATGACAAATCTGCAAGTAGCAAGGGCTCGCTAAGGGTATTTTCATTATATTCTGGAGTGTCCAATAAGAAAAAAAAAATCTTTCTTTCAGTCTGAAATTTTTATTGTTCTGATTGTATCATTAAGAAATAGCATATAGACACATAAACACTATAATACAGGTACAGTAGTTGAGTTCAATGGGGATATTATATTTCTCTTCATAATAGAAATGCAGAGATAAACATGCAAACACAATGTTAGCACTTAAAACAAAATAGTGAATATTTTAATTAATCTTTATAGTCCATTAACAAGCAAACAAACAAACAAACAATTGTCAGGAAGATTGGTGGGCCATCTGAAGTAGATTCTGGAGACCCAGGAATATGGAAAATCTACTGCAGAAGTAGGAGTTCACAGCTGAATATTCCTTTGTCTTGTTAGATATAAACCATCACATTGAACTATACTGCTTTTTGAGTAGATAAGCGAGAATCATAGAAGAGAATGATGAGGCAACCCACATCTAGTTTTCTGTTCCTCCAGCTACCATGAAAATATAGCTTTAAAAGCCATTTAAAAAGGTAAAGGTTTCCCCTGTCCAGTCATGTCCAACCCTAAGGAGGCAGTGCTCATCTCTGATTCAGACCAGCATCATCTGAAGATGCTTTCGTGATCATGTGGGCGACATGACTATATGATGAAGGCGCACAGAATGCTATTACCTTCTCACTGAAGTAGTACCTATTTATCTACTTGCATTTGCATACTTTCAAACTACTAGGTTGGCAGGAGAATGATATTGTGTATCATTTATTATATAATGAGCTTGAACTTACTGGACAATATTCTTTTTACATAGGCCTGGAAGCATCATAGTTGACTATGAAATAACCTCAGCAAGGCAGATCCCACTTGAAAATGCACATCCCAAGATAGCTGCTCTCTTACGTTACCCATACCAGTTAGCATCTTCCACATTTTCAACAGAAACTATTGGTAATGTTTTTAAATATCTTTTATTAAAATGTGTATTTCTGTTTTGGTGAATACAGTTGCTGTCCCTGGTGGCGAGAAAATATCTTTAGAGTTTTAATGTAATTTTACAACCACAGGCCAAGCTATGGTAGTGAAAAATCAAACTTGGAGATTCAGCCTTTACCATGGATTTGTGAAAAAGTAGCCACTGATTGACAGCACTTTGTTTGAAAATGATATTTGTATTCACTAAGCTAAATTATTGTTAATCACCTTGGGAAATCCCACATGCAAAATTACCTCACCTCCTGAACCAGAGCTCCTTTGAACTGAAGACATCAATGTTTAAGGCAATTAAGATATCCATGACTATGTCTTAATTTTGCTAGGTAGTTTCCAAAGTTTCCAAAGCATGTTCAGAAGAGTACAAAATAATACTATGAAGTAGCTGATCATTATGCAAGCAATACTCTGTATTATATGTTAGTTCACATATGAATATGAATTTTAGAATTCATATTTTGGAAAATTATTATTTTTTCATGCTGAAACAGTGTGCCTGTGTGTGTGTGTGATATGTGTATAGATATATGTATATTCAGCAAGCTGGATATTTAGAATGAAAGATTAACTATATACTGAATTATATATTGACCACATAGAGTTTCATTTTCACTCCCCAAAAGATATTTCAGAGTTCAGGAGAGTACAAATATAGCATCTATGTGTTATATCTTAAAATAGCTGCAACTTTCCTTAGACTGAACAGCAATTATTAAATTGTACATTTCACTAAATTATATATGGTGATAATAAACATTTCACTATCCAGTAGTTTTGAAAAATTCTTTTATGCCATGCTAGGTAATATAAACATCTCTATTTCTCCTGAACACGTTTTCGAGGGAGATACAGTAAAAATAACCTGCACGACAGAACACATTTCAAGAAAGGTGACCTGGAGTTATAATGTCATCATGCCTGACAGGCTTACCTTGACAGAAGAGATTAAAGAGGGAAACAAGATAGCAACCCTGACAATAACAGACATCAAGCTGAATGAAGCAGGTAATTCTGAATTCTAACTAGAAGAGTGCTGGAGCTGTTTGTTGTTTGTGTTGCCTGATAATCAGCAGTCAAAGGGTCAGAAACAATTCTTATAAACACCCCCGCCAACATTAGCAGGGTAAGCCATTGTATATAAACAGGGAACAAGCCCCACACTTCCTAGCACTGGTGATATTTCCGAGTTAGGGAACAAAATGTCTGCAAGCAAACAATCAAGTTCAGAGAGCACCAAGAACTCCACAGTTACGGATATTCTCTTCTTATAAACAGTGCAATACAAAGGCAGCATCAGACAGAAGATACAAATAGGTCCAAAAATTTGTGATCCTTGCAGTCCACTGTTGGATCCAACAAATGTCCCTTTTTGAACTGGGATTGTTTGAAAGTAATATTCCTTGTAGATCTAAAATTTGGGCAAGTATAACCACTTGGGTCATTCTATTATACTGGGAAAACAACATGCTATCACTGTCTCTAGGCAAAGTTACTGAAGTGTGACATAAAATGTTGTTGTCACTTGAACACTGCTGGTCTCCCAACTGTAGCCAGAATATACTAAAAGATTGGATCAGCGCTGGCAGCACCAAGAAACCTGCTCTGATGTACTCCCAATAATAAGCTTTCTTCCAGCTTCAGCAAATTTCCCTCCATCAGTGGTGAGATTAGCAGCAGGTCTTCTGTGCTCAGAGGTTCAGCTAGTCTCGAGTCAGAATATCAGCCCAAACTGTGTGCTGAATTGAAATCAACAAGCAGGAATTCAGTGCAGCATGTACTCTGGTCACTATTCCAGGCATTCCTATCCTCTTCTAGTCATTTCCATTTCCACCATGATCTCAATTTTTCGTACCAATCATTAGTCAGATTCTAAGCCTTCAACAACTCCTCCTTGAATCCCCCTTTCCCTTTCCCAAATATATTTTGCCCTTCTGCAAACTTTGAAGTTGAGATGTTGGTTGTATGGCAGACACATGGCATTGATTGTGTTGTGCTGCCAAAAGTCAGAAAACAGCAATCTGGAGGCAAAGCAAGGAAAGCTGGGTGGAGATGGCCTTGGTAATGGTCTGGGGTGTGGCTGAAGATTATGAGTTTCTGCCCTC
>JANHFJ010008955.1:157594-169438 GCA_032468195.1 Cerberus rynchops
ATACACATAGACATTTGCATTCCTTTGATTTATCAAATAAACATATTTCAGCTAAGAGAAATAAAACGTATGACATCATCTCTGGAAAATACTTAATCAAAATGGCTTTTGAAAAGCGTGAAAAGGCCCTGAGCAATCCACAATGTGTCTTTTGGAATTTCAGTTTGGCAGAAGGAGGAGACTGGGATAGCACAGGCTGCGAAACTAAGGATGATGGGGACAGTGTCATTTGCTCATGCAACCACACAACTTCCTTTGCCATGCTCATGTCTCCCTATCAAGAAAATTCGCTGGATGAATTGACTTATATCACTTACATCGGCCTGAGCCTTTCTATAGTGAGCCTGATGATTTGCCTTGGAATAGAACTGCTTGTGTGGAAATCAGTCACTAAAACAAGAATTGCATACTTGCGCCATGTTTGTATTCTGAACATTGCCGTTTCTCTCTTGAGTGCAGATATCTGCTTCATTGTTGTTGCTGCTACACATGACCAAAATTATACAGTGGAGGGGAATCTTTGCATAGTAGCAACTTATTTCATTCACTATTTCTACCTCTGTGTCTTCTTTTGGATGCTTGCTTTGGGACTGATGCTCTTCTATCACTTGGTTTTTCTTCTACACAATGCAAGCAAGACCATCATGAAAACCATTGGCTTCTGCTTGGGATACATCTGTCCTCTAATAATATCAGCCATCACAATAGCCAGCACTCTTCCATATTCCTCTTACACAAGGAAAAAGAGCTGCTTTCTCAACTGGGAGGAAAGCAAAGCCCTCTTGGCCTTAGTCATTCCTGCCATGATCATTGTTGCTATTAATATTATTGTTACTGTTGTGGTTATAGCAAAAATATCAAGACGTTCAATTGGGGAAAAGTCCATCAATGAAGAAAGGAGTTCTTTGTATCGAATTGCCAAGAGCATTGGTGTACTGACACCGCTGTTAGGCCTGACATGGGGATTTGGACTGGCCACAGTTGTTCCAGGAAGTCCCAAAATATTCCATATGTTATTTACTATTTTCAATGCCTTTCAGGTAAGTGGATTGATAATATAAGCTGTTTGGAATAGTTGGATGTCAAAAACATCATTGACTTTTTTTCCCCTTTTTGGTATCTCACTCTTACATACTTAATTTAAATTGAAGGGTGATTCAAACTGCTTTTTCCATAATATGCAATCTAATGATGTCATTGATATCAGCATCTTATAGTATAGATGAACCATGAGTTTCTGGAAGATCACATTGTTCTTGAAAATGGCAAAGCTAATAGTAATTTTTGCCACCCAGGTTGCTGTATCAGTGAGATAGGTGGCATAAAATTTTAATAAATTTAGTAAATGAATAAATTGAATGGATGAATGAGTTCAGTTACCTGCTTCTAGAATTTTGGTTTGGCATAGAAATAAGCCAAACTACCATGTGCAAAATATACAATCATAATTATCTCTGTGGATTTTAATTGTCATATACTTTGCTAGTCTAAGACCAAACTAAACAAATCAATGAGGGAACTAAATTGTATCCAGAGTGTGTAAAATTAAATAAAAAAATAAAGTAGCATTTCTGAGCTCTGAGTTTTGAGAATGGTGGGGAATTACATTTTCTTTCCTGATTTCTAGCTACCTATTTGAGACAGTTTGTTGTTTATGAATATTCCAGACCAGGGAGTGATCAGAACAGTCATTTCTTTTTTGAAAATTTGAAAATTTGTTTCTAGTCTGGATCAATCTTTTGGTTATCAGCCCTTTAAAATTTTGTCTTAGATCGTTTGCAATCTTTGTACACTGAAACGGGCTATTTTTCTTCATACTCTTCATATTTCATACTTTTTCCTCTGTAATAATACTAATGGAAAATCAGGTGTATTGAATACTTTGTATAGTGGTATAAGAACTAAAATATGTAATTTCAATTTTTGAATATTTTTCAGGGATTATTCATTCTGTTGGGTGGAACTCTCTGGGATAGGAAGGTAGGAACACAATTTTAGGATATATACTGTTTTGTATATTGTTTTATTGTGTAATAAAATTATATGTATAGGTACATGTAACTATAGACATGATGAAATATTAACATTCATTTTCTTTGAAACACACAGGTACGAGAAGCTATACTGAATAAATATTCTTGGTCCAGGTGGAGTTCACAACACTCAAAGGTAATATTCTTTCTAAATAAAGTGATTCAAACACATCCTTCTAACTGGAGAAAATGACTTGTGTCGATAAAGGGGTTATTCTATACAGTATCTGGCTTTAGCTAGAGTAATGCATGGTGGATTTAGATTAACCTATACAATATACAATGCTATAAAGATAGCATTCTACCTCTGCAAGTGAATCATGAGAAGAATTTGACACTTTATTTCTGAAGTTGGGAGATGAAGAAACCTAATTAATCCATGCTGATTTGAAAATAAAAGCAGTTGTTTTGAGAGAGATTTATTTCTAATTATGTATATTCTTGGCAAAATGAAAATGTACAAGCACATGTTTTGATAAAACCTCACTATATCTTTTTTATTAGTATATGTTTCCCTTTTGCAGTCAATATCGCAAGGCATGTCGGCTCCTGTGCTTTCTATCAATTCACCTTTTTCAAGAACTTTAAATAATTTGTTTGGTAAAGCAGGTATGTGATGAAAAAATATGATATCAATTCATTCTCCATTGTTGCTATTCTGTATTTTTTTTAAAATCATCTCAATCCCCAAATATATATTTTATAGGCAAAATTCCTAACTCTTAAACTGTTTATAGAATTGCCTTTAGAAACATACACACGTCATTAAATCATTAAAGATTCAATTAGTCCAACTTTTAGGCTTAGTAACTTTGAAATGTGCATACAATTTGCCTTCTCAGTTATTTATGTAAATACATTCAACATAAATGTTTATTTTAAATGAACAATCCTTATAGGATCTCTGAGACTTCAGTGTCTTATGACTGCAAGTCATCATGTCTGGAAAACAGCTAAAGATAATAAAATGATTCTCTGGTTTGACTCCTTGATATGAAGGATCCTTGGTGCTCTCTGAACTTGGTTGTTTGCTTGCAGATGTTTTGCTACCCAGCTAGATAACTTCTTCAATGCTAACTCTTCCATTGGTCCAAATATGAGGCCCATTAGGCTAAATTGTGTGGATAATTTCATTATTTTTGGGTATTTTCTAGATATGGTTTTTACTATCATTCAAAAGGCAGGCAGTGACACTGGAAAGTAATTTGAAAAGGGTTGTTGATTGCAACTGACAGGCTAAGAATTGAAGAGAACTATGTAGCATTTACTATAAACCTACAAATTTAAATTTTGATGGTCTTATGTAGGCTTATTCTTGTTTTCTTTGGTTTCCTCTTAAACTCAAAGAACAGTTAATGATTAAAAGCAACTAGGCCTAGGAACTGTTTTGTGCTGTATACCATACATACAAATCACTAAGCAAGACATTTACCATTTTACTTCTCTACTCCGCAGGAAAATACCAAGTCTCTTCTACAGAATCATCAATTGTATCATCTGAAAGCACTTCAAAGGCACATACTGTACTGACATGAGTTCTTAAATCCCTGCATATTTGAAAGAGCTCAAGTATTTTTCAAGTAATAACTACAGAATGAATAGTGAATAATAGAATTTTGACTTTACAGATTATGGAAAGGAAGTGGCATTTTAATTAACTTTTTTTTCTGATATACCACATAATGAACAGACAAATAATTTAAATCTTTTAAGCTAGACATTCTGTGACACAGGCTCTAATGCTATTTTACAGCATTATTTATTTTGCAGTATCTTTCAATGTAGTCATGTTTGTTCCAATCCAGTGTTAAAAATGGACCAGTAGTGGGAAAGACATATCACAGCCAAGAGCAAAAATGCTTCCCAAAATTCTGTGTGCTCATATAAATTGTAGGTGCTGGATGGGAGCAATTGTTTATTATTTTCCTGAAAGTGAAAAAATTGCTAGTGCAATCCTAGAGATGTCAGTTCAGAAGTAAATATCATAATTTTCAGTGGTTCTTTTCATTCCTTGATATATCCTTTTCTAGAGCAAAATCCAGTATAAACTCACCTGGGAAGAACTCCATTGAATTTAGCAAGACTGGCTTCTGAGTTATAGCAATGAAATTGCTCTGATCACTTTGTAAATAAACTGGAACATTTGTGCTATCAGCCTTTACAAAAAGAGAAGCACTTTATTTTTATATTATAGAAACATTTCCAGTTCTGCATCTTGTTTTACCAAGGAGAAACAAAGGGGAACTTTCTATGTAAATATATATTTATGAGAATATGACAATAAAACCTGCTTGTCCAGAATTATTTTAAGTGTCTTGCTATTCTTGCATGATTATCTTTATGGGTTTCTGCAAGAACTTTTCTAGAGAGAGGAAGAGGGGAAAAACTGCAACATGGGATATAATTATAATGTGGGGCGGGGGAGGTAGCCAATTTTTCTTCTGGGCATACTTTATTATTGCTATATTCCATTATGAAACAAATACAGTACAGCAGATGAGAGTGAAGGTTTATTCTCCAAGGTGGGTTAGTTTTTGAACATTTTGTTACCAGGTTAAGTAACATTTTCAGTGGCATTTAGTGGATGCCAGTGTCAGTGTTCCTCTGTTTATAATGGCTTCAGGTATGGATGTGTCAAGCAGTGGTAGAATTCAAATTTTTTTACTACTGATTCTGTGAGCGTGGCTTGGTGGGCGTGGCTGGGGTGGTCATGTGACCGGGTGGGCAGTTTCTGTAAGCAGGGCTATAAAGATTAAGCTAGAAACAACACCAGAATGAATTTTTCCTGCCTTCCTTACAGGATTAATCCTTAAAGTAGAAAAAAACAAAAGGCGTTTTCTTCTAATAACCGGTTCTCTGAACTGCTTAGAAAATTTACTACTGGTTCTAGCAAACCTGCTAGAACCTGCTGTATTTCACCTCTGGTGTAAAATGAGGGTCTAGTGATGGGTCAGCTGTGAGTCATCAGTGAGTCTTGTGATGGGTCTTGTGATAAGGAAGTTACATCAGGTCAGGGTCATTGAACTGCTGGTGGGGGGGTTGCATAGGTTGGGTGAGGGTCACTGCTGTCTTTGGTTGGCTATGTGGTTGATTTGGATTCTGAGGGGTTCATAGGCTGGTTGGTTCATTTTTAGAATATCAAAAAAGCCCCACTTTGTGACAGCACTTAGTAAACCTTGTTTGGTCTCAAAAAGCTAAGCAAAATCAGACCAGGTTAATCCTTGAATGGGATGCCAGCAGAGCTGTAGGCTAATCTGGAAAGTTGAAAATAAATGTTCCAGAAGAAGGAATGTCAGATCATTTCTGTCAACTATTCAGAGATGTGTGTCTATGAAGTCCACAGGAGTTGAGCTCAGTGTGAAGGATATTTATCTGTATATTTAAGGTTAGAAAAGAAAGGGTTTATGTAACACATTTTTCTCCATGCCTTCATCAGTTCTAAATAATTTAGATGTTGTGAGATGGGATTAAAAAAAAAAGCATTTATTGTACTTAACACTCTAACTCCTTGGCAGAAAAGACCACAGCAGATCTAATGGCTTCTTATACAGCAAACAACCCACTGATTATTATATAACTCAGCCTCTTGGTTTTCATACAAACCTATGTGCTTGCTATTAATAATGCATCTTCCTGCTCTTTGTTAGTGAGGATGTTTCACCTCCAAAGAACAGCAGCAAAACAATGAAGTAGAAAGGATACTCACAGAAATAACACATCAGCCTGCTTTCTAGAACACAGCTAGCACACAACTGGGAAATTAAATTGAATTTATTCCCCACATCTTTGCATAGGAGTGCAGGCTACAAATGGGGAATGGAGGCAAAGAGGACAATATAGGAATAGTAGACCAGATACCACTTATCCATCAAAAGAAATATAAAACAGATCCATCAGGCCCATACTGTACATTCTGTATATAGGTGACATATGAGGTGATATATGATGACAGTCCCAAAATGTTTCTTGGAGAAGCATTTTCTCCTGCTAAGGAAACAATTATGATGGTTATTGCAAGGTTTCCAGCAACTCCACATCCAGCAGAATATTTCAATGGATGGGTGCTCCCTGGCATTTCTCACTGTCTAGAGCAGAGGGATGTCAAACTTGCAATTTCATAGTGTTGTCACGTGATGTATTGTGACTTTTTCCCCCTTCACTAAAAAGGGGGTGGGCATGGCTAGTGTGTGATGCATCTGGCCCATAGGCTGCGAGTTTGACACCCCTGGTCTAGAGGAAGATTTTGCTTGGGGCGCATCTGGATAAAAATATTTTTAAAAAGAAAGAGAGACAGTTTTTACAAGGAAACCTGAATAGCTAGTCAATGGGTTGCTTTTTATTGCATGTACTGCTCAACATCTTCCTCTACCTTTCCCTTACAATTTTTAAAAAGGGAATAAGATAAGGATTATGTTTATGGACACAAGATACACTGTTCCTTCAGAAACACAAAATTAAAACCTGCACTTGTAAACAAACTGGTGAAAACTATTAAAGTTAATATTTCACATTTCTTGAGCACACATTATGATCTATAATCTACTTTATGGCCACATATTAAACAATTCTTTCTGTTTGCAATTCAGACCTCTATCTAACCAAACAAAAAATCATATCTTGTCATTCTGGACCTACCAACATAGTATATGCAATACATTTCCCTGGTAATTTAAAAGTACACAGGGGAAAGAAAAGCAGAATGAAAAGCTGAAGATGCCTGATTTCATAACATTCAGAATATTATTAAAATTGTCAGACTGATTCTGTAATCCCGCACAGCTGTGAGGAAGGAGAAATGCATGGCTACATGCATTGTATGGTTGCAGTGTGATTGCCATTACCTGGCTATGCTTCTCATATCCGATTTTTAGAAAAAGCTAAAGCAGAATTTAGGGATAGTAAATACAATAGTCAAGGTATTATATGGTCCTGTCTTTAAGATGATGTATTAATCTATTTATTTTACTGACCATCCCCCAGTAAAAGTATATCTAAAAGTAAACATGTAGAGTAACAGTGCTGAAAAATATCCTAAATCCGCCATGTCTCAAAGTAGCTTATGAATTTTTTCTTGCAAGAGGATTCTCATAGGAATTCACAAATGGAAAGTGAAAAAAATGGCATGCCCCAAGAGAAAATATCTTGGGTGCCTGCAATTCATTTCCCTTTGATGTTTTCAAAGATATCACCATTCTGGCAGGGATTTGGATTCAACTCATTTTGCTGGTTGGATTACCAGTCTTCAGTGGGTGATGGGCTGAGGGGGAAACCACTCTCCTTTTCTGTTCTAGACTAGAGTTATCGGATGACTAAAGCTTATGGCAGCATTCTTTGTTTTCACAACCTGACTTTGAGGTGTCTGCCCACTCTAGAAAGCATGGAATTACATTTCTGCTTTGGAAGAATATAGTGCAACAAAAACAGTCTTTTTCACCACCACAGAAGCAGACAAATGTGTATAACAGCTATAATTTAATATATGCTGATAAAAGCACATGACCACTCAATTCATTGAGATAACTAAATCAAATCTCTTGTATTTTTAAAGAAATGACTGTACAAAGTTACTCTAGTAATCTTAGACTGATTTGTATAATTACCCTGCAAAGTTTTGACTCCCATTAATTTTTTTCACCACTAACCACCAGCCAGACACTGGTAACTTCGTATTATTTATGAAGAATAAGAATAGGAGACACTGATGTCTTCTCTTTGGATAGAGAATCCGGGACTGTAAGACATCTGCTTCTCTTCCTGCCCCCCGCCCCCCAGCACTGATATTAAAATAAATGAATTAGCCATTTCTGTAGATAAAATCTTTGTCCTACCAAATAACATCTGTACTGTATCTTAGACTGGAATGTTACCATTTTGTCACCCTGGTGGTGCCCATATAGATCTGAAACTTAGGAACCATAATGTTTGCCACCATTAAAATGGGTACTGTACTTTCCCACCTTTGTATAGTATTCATGCATACTTTAGAGAAAATGTTCCTGAATCAAAACGACTAAGCACAATCTGTAAATATTTATCGGCTTGTTACAAACTTTTTTTTATCCCTCAGTAAAAATCAGGTGAGAATGAAATTGATAACAGATGTTAAAAGTCCTCTATTACCACAGGGATCACAGCTCATATTGTATATTACTGAAATATGGCAGATTTAACTGCATCAGCTTTTTAAAGTAATAATAATTCCTGGGAATCAATAGTTTCAGTCCAGCCCTTCTGTTGCTGTTCTGGAGGAATAGGCATTGATACATACTTGCTGGAACTCTACTGGAAAACATTAGGAGACTAAATAAGTGATTTGGCATGCTCTGTTCATTTTCCTCTCTAGGGTTTCTGTTCAATTTGGTCTCAAATTTCAAATTCAAATCTCAAATTCTTTATGTTGAATTCTCAGGGCATACAACAGATACTATTATATTCAACCCACTCTACTGCCATTTAGTCAGTCTCTTTTTGCCGAAGATGTGACTCTCTGTTAAATGATGAGGATTCCCAGAATAATTCTTATAGAAAACCTTATGCATCACACAAATTGCTATTTTCTACATTGCAGGTGTACTTCTGGACTGTTAATAACTTCTTCTAAAGCTGTTATACTTTAATCAACAAAATATTTGGCTTCTAAATTGGTGGAAATGTGGAACTGCAACCTAATGAATACAGCATGGAAGGCAGGGCAGTTAATTAGCTACCCCCAAGAATTAAGATGTTACTAATTTTTTCATTTGGCTTGCTAAATGTTGGAAAATAACCTGAACTATGCAAAATAATCTAATTTGGCTAATGATGCTAAACTCATTAACTTCATTGCATCTGACAATCTCTGTTTGGCAAGACGGGGGAAATAATGATAGTGAATAGTCATTCTTTCTACTTTATTAATTTTATTTATCAACAAATGAGAAAGAAATACAGCATTGATCTGGGGCCTTTTCAGTCTGTGTATATTAATCTTGAATCAGCATGGCTGCCTGGGGTATTATGCAAGTTGTAGTCCACATATCCTAAAATTGCTGAGTTTGAGAAGCACTGTTCTAGAATCTTTGGTGGCTAAAATGATTCTACTCAAGGCTGGGCCAGCTCCAGAAAGTATTGGTGGGTGAGCTTTACCGACACTTGGCAGTGGTGGTGACTCACAAATTATCTTTTTGCCCTAATTTTTACTAAATCTTTGAGTGCAGTCATCACAGGCTTTAAGTTAAGATCCCATCTGTCCACTTTATAACAAAGTGTTGAAGTGGACAGTATTATTCTGAGAAAGGATTATACATCCACTAATACTTTGAGGATGGTGAGGAAAAGAATTGTAAAAAACAACCCATGAACCATGAATTTATAGAAATACAACTTTAATCAGATACTGTATGTGAGAAAGTTCTTTTCCAGAATTTCTCCCAAGCAGTGTAATGAATTCTTTTCTGAAGCTGAAATTGTCCACACTGGCTGCTTATAAAAGGATGTCAACCCATATCCTTTAAACCTAACTTTTAGCAGTTATTATATTTATTACTTTATTAAATATATTGTGGATATAAAGATGAATGATGAACATGGATTTTGTTGACATTTCTGCTTTTTATGTCTTGGGCAATTTTCTCTCCCTCTTTCTTTTTATTAATAATTCAAGGCAACAAACATACATAGTACTGTTTCCTCTTATTTTCCCCATCTTGGACTGAGTCAGAGTATTTGATTTCTAAATATTTTTGAATGTTTAGTTATGAATATACCATCAGTTAGCTATCACAGTTGCACAGGCATATCCTTTAGCCAGAGAGCACCACTGTTAGAACAAAAATGGGCTTACTAAGTTTCCTGTTTATATTTAATTACTAGAAAAATCATCCACATTGTCAAGGAATGACTCTGTTTCAAAAGCATTAGGAAAGAAAAAAATGTCTGTGGGTTACCTCTCAGCGCAATATAAACTCTCACCACAGCAATGTTTTCCTAATAGTGAAAGTTAACACTATTCCATGCTCCCAAAATTCATAGCAATAAATTTGGAACCTCTTTTAATAAGAGAGGAGAAAAATGCCAACTTGGCACCAAGGTGCTGAATTTGCTAATACAATGAATGATCTTGTTCCAGAAAACTGTTTTTCTTAAGAATCCAGACAAGTCATCTCCTTTTTCCTGAACAAACTCACATATACTGGCTGATTCAAAATGACATTGGCCCAAAACAGTATCAGATATTGTTAGGAAAAATATAGAATAAAAACTATATTTATCTCCTCTATTTTTTATTTAATAATCCTATATAAGACTGAATACATGGCTCATGACTGAGAATAGAAAAAATATTCTTCCTACTTTTGCTTCAGGTTTTCTTCTTTCTTTTCTTTTACCATTTTCCTATCATAGGTTATGGTTAGGGTTAGGGTACTGTACTGTATGAAAATGAACTACAATGCACAATTGATTCATAATCATAGGGAATATTCAAGTCAGTTTGTTACATATTTATCAAAGTTCTGCATTTGTTCTGTAAAACGAATAAATACATTATTTCCTGAAAGAATATTTTCAAAAGAATTTTAGTTCATATAATATGGCATAGTCATTAAGACCTAGTCATTAAGATATGTCATTATTGATGATGTAAAATTTGATCTAATCATATTTTGTTCATCTTTGTGAACTAATAGATATGAAATATTTATTGCTTAAATTAACGATGTAAAAGCATTAAGAATATGACTATGTACTTGAAGGACCAGTTAAAAGTATTCTGCCTCATTTATTTTGATTTTTCTAGAAAAGTAACTTATTAATAAATATTAATCTGAATGGGCTATCTACACAACATAGCTGATGTACAACTTTAATTAGAAAACCTGAGTGACATTGGACTTTCTATTAATCAACACTCCTACACTGAAACAATGATTACCCCAATTATGCTTTTAGACTGAAATGTAATGTTTAGCAACATTTCATTTAAATCTCTTAACGGAGGAACAAAACCTGAATTAATATTTTTCAGTTGCAACGGAAAACTCATAAAATTGTCTTATCACTGTCAGAACATGTGGGCATAGATTTTGCAAGAAATATTGAGCATGCATCAATCTCAAGTCTGAAAACTTAATTTACTTGCTATCTCACCCACATGGACAGATATTGAATGACATGCTTCCCAGCTTCCTTCACTTTGGTTAAAAAATAAGTATATCAGGAGATAAAACCTGCTGTAGTAGGCTTTTCTACTATGTTAAAATTCACAGAGCCAAGAAAATCAAGTTCATATAAAACAAGACTTTGCAATTTATTTACAATCATTTTAACTCTGGGAAAAGAAATAACATTTTCCCTCAATTACATTCTTGCTAGGCTTTCCTAAAATAAAGGAAAATTCTTATGACATATGAAAACAAGAGCTAATGGCATCAGTGTTTACCAATGCCCTATAAACCTGAAACTGAATCTTGGTAAAATGTTGAAGTACACTGAACATTTTTTCCATGGCATTCATCTCAACTAAATATTAGTCAGGCCAAATACAGGAGAGAGGCTGGATGATCCTCTCCAATCGGGCTTCAGGCCTGGTTTCAGCATGGAGACGACCTTGGTCGCATTGGTGGATGGTCTCTGGAGGGCTCGGGACAGGGGTTGTTCCTCTGTCCTGGTCCTATTAGACGTCTCAGTGGCTTTCGATACTGTTGACCACAGTATCTTACTGCAGCAGCTGGAGGGGTTAGGAGTGGGAGGTACCATGTTGCGGTGGTTCTCCTCCTTCCTCTCCGGCCGCTCGCAGTTTGTGTTGGCGGGGGGACAGAGATCGACCTCGAGG